>CM042010.1:28333593-28421093 GCA_023525715.1 Cichorium intybus | reverse complement strand
TTTCGTCTATATATGAAGCTGGAGTTTTTAGATGATACGATGTGCCCTCATGAGGTGAGATGTATTTGATTTGTGTATATAATACAATGGGTGTACGCAGACAAGGAAAATGTATACACTAAAATAAAAAGACATATATTAGTACTAACAAATCGACCAGTAATTATTTGGCACCAAAAAGGATGTCATGGGCATACTTGGAGTGACTTAAGTGGTGTAAGAGAATTCAAGACCCAAAAAATATTTAAGCTTCAAAGGTCTTTGATAGCAAACTCATTACGTAGACGTGAGATAATCTTGTTGACTAGCGATTCACAGCTTCCGGTAATTAGGATGATGTCAACAATATAAACCAATACGTAGAGAATGCATGAGCCCTGATTAAACACAAATAAGGATTGATCAACCCTACTTTACAATAAACCAAGGTTTATGAGAGTCAATGAGTCGTTTAAACGAAGCTCGTGGGGCTTGTTTAAGCCTGTATAATGCCTTTTCAAAGAGACAAACATGATTGGGAAGACGACGGTGATTAAATCTTGGAGGGTGCTCCATTAATATTATTACAGTGAGATGCCCAATTAAGAAGGCATTCTTTACGTCAAGTTAATGAAGTTGCCAATTGTGCATGACTGCAAGAGAAAGCACAATGCGGACTCTAGAAGTTTTAGCCACAAGACTAAAGGTAAGAGAGTACTCCAAAACTAGAAATTTGAGAGAATCCTTGGGATACAAGTTGTTCTTTGAAGCGTTCAATGATACCATCAGAGTGATATTTTATGCGAAATACCCATTTGGAACTAACAACATTGTTAGATTGTAGTCGAGGACATGACTCCGTGTGTTATTTCCTCGTGAGGCATGTATTTCGCCTTCTATAACCTTAAGTCATTGTCAGCTTTTGGGTACATATTTAAATCCCTTACAGTCCATCGTGGGGTAGACTGCCAAATGAAGTCCATTTTTTGTAAGCTGAGTAAGATTAATCAAATGGTGAGTAAGATTAATCAAATGGTGAGGCTTGTAAATGCTAGCTCGTGCTCTCATGGCCATAGGGTGAACCAAAGAGGTGGGCAATCGAGCATGAGTGTTGGAAGGTAGTGGCGACAAGGCCAATGGAGCTGGTGACGAAGTAGGGACTGTCGCAGCTGATTGTAGAGCAGGAGTAATCGAGTCTGATGGGCATCCAGGGAATAATAGAACCAGACCACACATGTCCATATCAAAATCAGGGCATAATGAGAAAGGGCTTGATCTTGGTGTTAGTGGTGTAGGAGTCATATACTTGGTGGATTCACCCATGGGATTTAATTGGGCTACCAGAGGGTGTGGTTAGGAAACCTTATTAAAGTTGGAGAAGTGTAAACCAACTAACTTAATAAGATGGGTGTGACTAGAAAACAGAAAGATGGTCTCATCACAAAAAGAACATAATATCGACAACCATTTGTGGAAGTAACAGGACATGAACCCCACAAGTCACCTTTTATTAAATCTAACAGATGTATATATCGTTTTCGATTAGGCGTAAATGGTAAATGTTTGCATTTTTCAAATTGACAAGATTAGAAAATACATGGTTTTGTAAATATAGACGTAACATATAAATGCCCTAGTTTAGATAATAAAGTAATTTTATCAGATTTTATATGTTCGAGTCGATTGTGTTAGAGATCATAAGAGGCATGAAGCCGCTTGAAAAGTAAGGTTGCCAGGAAGGACTTCATGCCCCGCTCTAGCACATAAAGTCCTTGGTCAACTCTGCCCCGTGCTAGTAAGACCTTAATTTGTATGATGGTTCTGAATTACGAAAAAAATGTTCACAAAATAGAACATCAAACGAGTGGCCCTTGGTTAATTTGCCAATATATATCAAATTTTTGGTGAGCTAAGGAATAATGAGAACATCTAATAATGTAAGGTATTGTTTCATATGAGTCTTAGTCCCAAAATCCACATGCTAACTAGGGTAACTATCATTTACATGGCATTAGTAGTGAAAAACATATGCCAAATTTATATCAACAGAGGGACCATTAGCAGCAAATGAGGTATGATCTAGGAACTGACACACACATAGTTCCCATCTTTGTGGCTTAGCTGAAAGTGAGATGGGGTCAACCCCAGCCACGGCCACTAGAAGTGTCACCGTGATAAGAAGGGTCGCGACCAAGGTGATGCGAACAACAATTGAAAGTGGAGTGTTGAAGTTAGCATTGTAAACCACATGGTAAGGAGAGAACTATGAATACATTTAATAAATAGTTCATGGCCTTCCACTTGTGAGAGAAGATTTTGGAATCTTGGATGTTGTTTGACCGCTTTTTGGACGGTGGAGAAATTCTTAAAAAGAGGGCCCGAGACCAGAAACGAACCAATGTGACTTTTCAACATCATTAATAAATTGGCCAATGGTGGATAATTGGTCACAGGGAGACTCGAATTTTTAATCATAATCAGAAATAGCTTAAAAGCCTTTTTGAAGTTGCAAAGGGTATACATTAGTTTGATAGCATTGCGACTGTATGTTGCATCATGAGGACTCCAAACAACTCGTATAGAGTTAAGGACTAGGACCGGCCTTGGCCATGGCTTTTCTGGTTAGGGAAGATTTTATAAATATGAGAACTCTTTGATAAGCCTCATGTCAATAAATAAGGGTTGGATTTAAGGACTCCTTGTCTTTAATAGGGATGACGGTCAAAGGTGGCGTGATGGAGTCATGAGAATCCAGGCTATATGTATAAGATTTGTAAAAGCCACTTCTTGAGATGAGATATGTATTTAATTGTTATATATAATATAAAGGGTGTATACAGGGATATGCACAAAAATAAACAGGTATATACTAACACATGTTTTCTTATTTATTAGGGTCAATGCAATCTATAATCAGGAGAATCCTTATCGCTAGAACAAACCACATGGTGTTTATGGATAAAAGGTTGTCTTTATCTACTTGTGCTTCGGTGTTGGTAAATGGCTCACTAATGATTCTTCCTTTTACGTTCTATGTTCAATACCAATAACTTTTTAAAAGTAGATTCAAAAAAGCGTTTTATTCACTAGGCTAAAGGTTTTTAGACGATAAAATGTATGAAATAGGTTTTAGATCTTCATGTCATATATGGATGTGTTGTTGTCCGAAACCAATGAGAAACCTAAGAAAATCACACTCAATAACAAAGAGAACGATATAACGTGGTTCAGTCAAGGTGACCTACATCCAAATGGAAAGGGAGGGAGTATTCTAATTTACAAGCTTGGAGAACAAGTTACAATATATGACAAAGGTGTATCTCTCCATCCTTTACTAGGACACTCTTTTAAAACTAACACGGTATCACTATTTATATGCATTGGTACAAAAGTCAACCCTAGAAATAGCTGAGCCAGACCCATGAGATTACACCACATAGAATTAGGGTTTTCGAAAATAACGGATCTAAGATAGCTATCATCGCAACCGAGGACCATATTAAACCGAGGAGGCCATCAACTCTTCTTCCATCAGAGGATGACTAGACAACCGAATTGAGGTACCACCAAATAACTGAACTGAGACGTATGCCATGCAAATCGAGGCTTCAGTTCCAAGATGAATCGGTTCCAACCATATTCAGAGACTCTGGTATATCTTCATCTCTTAACAAGATTGGACTCCTGATCTTAAACTCCCCTTCGATGACATATCTCTACTTGACTACGGATTTAACCACGTCTCACATCAAGTGCATTTCCTCGGATTGACTGATACGCCCCTCATGCATACCTTCTCCGTTTCATCTATCTTCGGTTCATACTCTTCAACCGAAGACATGAATCTCAAGTTACATCTAACAATCTTCACATTAACTTGAGAATCCCTCCATCACTTCATGAAACCAATAACTTCATCTCTCTCTCCTTTCTCTTTGCCCTTAAAGGAACTTATCATCTACGAATATTAACCAAGTCCAAGCAATGTTGGAACTTGTCTAAGGACAACAACTTCATTAACATATCTATTGGATTCTCTTTTGTATCAATTTTCAAAATATGAAAGCTCTTTTCTTCCGAAAAATCTTGAAAGAAGTTAAAACAAACATCAATATGTTTTGTCTTCTCATGATAGACTAGATTCTTTGCCATATGCAAAGCATTTTGACTATCACAAAATAGGTTGGCTTCTCCACCTTCAGACCAAGACTCTGAACAAGACCATGTAGCCACACACATTCCTGGATCCTTTTAGTCATTAACATGTACTCTGCTTCGGTTGTAGACAATGGTACAATAGGTATTAGAGTTGACTTCCAACTCGCATCACATCCGAAGAAGGAAAATATTTAACGTGTGAGTGATCTTCACTTCACTAGATCACCTGCATAGTTTGAGTCTATGTATCCTACCAAGTTATGGCTCCTCGCATTCTCCTAATACACTATCCATATGTTAGTCGTTCCTTTCAAGTATCGCATTATCCTCTTGACGACCTCCTAATGAGCTTTCCCAGTATTACCCATGAACCCACTTACCGTACTAGCAACATGAGCCAAATCAAGCCTCGTATAGACCATGGCATACCCGTGTATGGCCAGTGAAGGGGCATTGGATGGATAGGTGATATTGGTGAATCAAGTATTAGAGTTTTTAATGATGTAGATTTCTTACACGACACTCAATCGTCTTATTATAACTTGGTTGTCAATATAGATGATATTGGTGAATCAAGTGGGGTTGTTGAGAGATGTATTGCCCCTTATTATAAATGATCAATCATTTCATTATGACTTGGTTGTCGACTTAGGCTATTTTCCTATGCAGATGACTTCATGTGAAGTTGATGAATCAAGTGATGATCTTATCCGAGACAATGAAAATTTCATTGACAATGATGAATAAGACAATGATACATACCCTTCAGAAGATAAAATAATTGATGATATGGATGACAGTGATGATGATCGTGTAGATACATATTATTTAAGTGATAGTTTTGATTGAATATGATGTAATTTTTTTTATGTTTAATGGATGATGTTTGTTAATTTGCTATAATGTTTTTTAATGTTTTTATTTGCTTTTTAAGTACAATGGATGGTTTTGAATGAGTGTATTGAATCGTTCCTTATAATGTTTGTTAAAAGTATGTTTATTATGTATTTCAATTGAAGGAATGGCAACACGTGTTGTTAGAGGTCTCAGTGAAGATGGTTGGGTCAACGTCCCCGAGGCCCACATAGGATCCCCATCAGTTGTGAGTCATGTAAGTAACTTGTTCCCATTGAATATATGTCTTTATATTGAATATATTTTTAAGGTACTAACTTATAAATTACATGTATCAATGTAATGAAACCAACCAGGAGGACTCGTGGAAAAATTTTAACCTATTTTAAGAGTTTGAAAAGAACAACAATAGGCTACTACCCTTTTAGTTTAATGCCACGGGGAAAAGTTTAAGTTAGTTAGAGATAATTACTAGCTCTATATACGGTTAGTCTCCAATGATGTTGGAAGAAGAGTTCCATTCTAGTATTGTAGTTAGAATGTAAATATAAGAGATATATTCATATGTACTTCATGTAAGTATGCAATGTAATGATTTATTTGTATTTCAATTTTATAATTTTTAGATGTCTTCAAATCCTTTCATTTTGCATAAATTGTTTGATCTTGATTCTTTTTAGGACACACCTTATTGGAATGAAGTTTTGCTCGGTACAGATAACGATTGTGCCAATAGTTACAAGAGCCGAAAACCAAATTGAAAAACATTTTGTATAGGTTGGAGGTTACGAGGATGTGGATACGGCAAAGAAACATCCCCTGCCTAGACAGACTGCAAAGCTGTGGGAGAAAATCATTGATAGGTTGTTCACCACCGACAAGTACAAGCACCGCTTCCACAAAAAATCATAAAACAGAGGAAAACAATTGTATGCAAGTTCTCATGGGAGTGAAACGTATGCACAAAAATGACACAAATAAGTAAGAATTGTTTTAAGTATTATTTGAGGAAAACCATTGTATTCTATGACATCTCACTAAATCTTGTTTTTTATATATCAAAGAAACATGGAAGGCTAGACATATAGAAGGGTGAAATACAACCACTATAAGGAAGTTCGTGGATGGGTTCACGATCTTACATGAACTAATTGGGTAAGTACAAAACTTGCATTAGTATTTAAACTATATTGAAGTATGGGAATTGTTATTATTATTATTTATAGGTAAATAAATTGGTTATCCATTTTATAGCAGTTATGATGTCGAATATTTAATAAAAAAATTAATTTCGTTTATTGTTTTGTTTAACCCAAGATGACATTCAAGCCGAGTACAAAAAATGTTAGATCTACGAGGTTGGCGATGACGACTCGCAAGTCGATGAGGTTGAATGCCTCAAACGTGCATTTGGAGAAAGTACCATCTTACTACGCACCGAGCACTTCATCAAATACCGAAAACTTCAATGCAATGGCCCAGCAGCTTACCCAACAATTAAGTCAACAAATGAATGTATTTTTATCCCAATATTAAAACAACAAAGTCATAACACTGATTTATTTTATATTTGATCCAACACAACTACAACCTCTAAACAATTAACTTCCAAACTTTCAATTTGCAAACTATCAAGTTCCAAACAATCAAAGTGATGATGAAAGTGGTGATGAAGAAAGTTCTAACAAATAGTTGTTTCATTGTATGAAAATTTTAAAGAATTTCAACCAAGTTTATAGAAACATATAATGTTTGTATGGTATTATAATTGTTTTGGTTAACCACTTGTTTTAGCATTAAATATTCTTATTTAATGAAACTAGAAAATAAACCAAAAAACAAAATTTTAAAAAAATTGTACAATGTGTATTGGAACAACTTGTCATCATTATAGCTCCTGTATAGGGACGACATGTCGTCTCTAAAAGCACATATAGTCACAACAAGTCGTCATTATAGAAGCTCTACAGAAATGACATGTTGTCCCTCTAGAGGAGCTATAACGACGACAAGACGTTTCAATAAAATTTATTAGATGCTTTTTTAATTCGATGGAAACTTTTAGGGACTAAGTTGTTGACACTAGAAGTCGTCTCTATAGGTGACCTATGGTGACGAGAGCTATAGCGACGACATTAAGGGTCTAAGTCCGAATCTGTTGAGATGAATGATATAGCGGCGACATGTCGGCATCTATAGCAACAATTATACACCCTGTGGCGACGACAAAAGACGTCCCAATAGACCCCGTTTCTTGTAGTGCTTTTGAAGCACAAATCAATGTCTAGTCTTCTCCAATCTTTTCTATGGTCTTAGAAATGTTATAAAAATAATAAAATCAAAGTCTAGTCTTCTCCTATTCCTTTTGAAGAAAATTAACACACACACACATATCCCTATCTAGCTAATGGTGATCGGTGATAGACGGGGGAGGTTGGGGCGTCAGTAATGATATTTTGATGTGGGAGATGAGGGGTGTCATGGGTGGGGCGGAACAGAAAATCAACAATTCAGATGTTGGATTTAATAGTTGAATGACCAAAACTGAAATAAACTGAAACCATGAGGATTGGTCATTTGAAGAAATCAAATGTTGGATTAAAGATATAACTTCTAGCTAGTATATCATATGTACCATTTTTGTACTTTCCTCTAGAAAAATTATTAAATAGAATTAAAAAGAAATAATGTCAATATAATGTTGGATGTAAGTTAAATGGTTGAAAAATTAAATTGCCAGACATGAAAATGTAAATAGCCGTTCGATTATTCAATGTGGCAACCAGCTCATTTTTGCTAAACAATTTTAAACATAACCCGTTTATCCAAAGTATTCGGATAGGTAACCCATGTTTTGAAAAAAAAAAAATTGCAAACAAGATAAAGAAAAGTCCAACACTTCATAGCAGGACGAAGCTTATAGGCAGTAGTATCCATCTGAGCATCTCTTTTGGGATTTTGTTGCGCGAGGTGAAATTACTACGAAGTATTGTAGCACACACCAGGAGTAGCCGCATCCTGACGAATTCATTATCAAAGGAGAAGCTCTCCTACTTAGAGCATATATTACAGTTTGTACCTTTGAATCACAAGGGGGTATCGAGGATTATTTAAAGTGGTGACGTTACATTGTTTTCTAATAGCTCATGACGATCTTACTTTCATGTCTTTAACTAGTTAGTTACTTTCATATATTCAGTGGATATGCTTTATAAAGGACAGCCAACAGAAGTACAAGTTACAAGCAAAAGCCGTGTGAATTACTGGAAGGTCAAAACTTTTTTGGGAAGTTTCTGTACGAAATTATATGTGTTATTGTAACTTAGGTGCTGTCTTGTTGACAAAAAATAGGAACAGATATCCAGCGTTTCAATTATTCATAAATGTAATGTACTGCTCACATATGGAATACAAATTAAGAAGATTCAGTACCTGAGATAGAGAACGTTTTGCCGGAAAATGATGGTTATTAACCCCTCGAGAAGAATGAGTACCGGAGGATAAAGAGAGTGTGGGACTTCGTTTTTTCTATATATACAATTCATATGGAACACAAAAAAATTACAAAGCTAAAATATTGCTG
Source organism: Cichorium intybus (assembly GCA_023525715.1). Lineage (NCBI taxonomy): Eukaryota > Viridiplantae > Streptophyta > Magnoliopsida > Asterales > Asteraceae > Cichorium > Cichorium intybus. The sequence continues at coordinate 28,412,518 of CM042010.1, read as the reverse complement.
GTCAATAATTCACTAAACAGACATGCATCCATACATAGAGAGAAAAGTGTTTACCTGAGAGAGTTTTTTTTCCGTCCCGCTGATATGCTTTATTGATAATCTGAAAAATTACGTAAAGTATCACTCTTGCAAGTTAAGATTTAAACCAAGTACTTTTTGATAGCAAGATGAGGGATACCAACTCTATTGTTTTTTATGTAAAGTCTGTTGCCTTCTCTTGGCTAAAAAAATAGAGTAAAGGAGTTTGCTTCTTTGAGTAGGGATGAGTGGATCGATAAACCTTTGATTGTAGTTGTAAGACCACTCCCATCGGGATGAGTGGATCGATAAACCTTTGATTGTAGTTGTAACCCCCTAGCATCTCGCTAGCTAGTTTCTATATTGGAGTTTTTTTCTTGCTGTTAAAAAAAAATTAAGCCAAGTAATTAGGCACTATACGGAGATTTGTTTTCTAAAGAACAACAAAGAACATGGGTTGAAAGTAGATCAGAAACAACGCCAGGGGCAGGTTTTCATGACCAACGATCGATCCATAAATTCAAACGTAACAAGACAGACAATGTCTGCTTTCTTACCGCAAAATCTGGAGAAAAGATATATAACCTTCAGAGGAGAAACACATAGTAATGATGAACACCTCTCCTTGTCGCATGGTGTACTGACTTTATAGCAACTGACACTCAGCCGATATCTCTCTCTTCTCTCTCTCTCTCTCTCTCATTATTTTCTTTTCATTAAAATTAAGAAAATAGTAATAATTCAATGTGTTTGTTTTATGTTGTTGCGTGGAGAAATGACAGTGTTAGGTGACTTATTTAGAACGACTACCATACACATTACCTGATACATGATATCCGTGTTTAATATACTGGAATATGTAAAATACAACCCGCTGGACGTATATTGGTCCATGCAACCAACCTATACTTTATTGATAGCTCATTTGATTTAATGTGAGCGATATACAACCTGTTTGACAATGCTGAAGAAAATGAGGCTCACGTTTTTCCCTTGTGAAGCTGGATTTTCAAATGGTGCGCAATTCTCTTTTGTCAATCATCGGATCCCCATGTCTATTGCGAAAGATCTGGTTTCCTACTCTGTTCTAGTCTATCTGGTAGGCGAGAAACATATATGTTTGTCTTTCTGAATGCTCAATAAAGGCACCAATGTTCACAGATGACATCCAATTACTAGCGTTTTCAAAACATAGATTGAAAATGACTAGCCTTAACATGTGTTTGATGTTGTACTCTTTTGTTTGCTTCTTCATGTTAGGAATGGTTGGTGAAGATTTTTTCAATGGTTGGTGAGGTTGGTGAATGTTAAAGAAGTTTGGTGAAGAAGTTGGTGCAGCCCCTATTATTGAAGGAAAATTTCTTATGTTTCCATTGTTAATAGTGCACCTCAAAATATGTATAAATAGGCCATTAGTTGAAGAACAACATGCACCACAACACACAATACATGCAAAGATTGAGTGTATCTCTTGTAATCTCCTCATTCAAATAAAATCTAGTTGTGCCCGTGGATGTAGGATTGACACCGAATCCGAACCACGTAAAATCCTTGTGTTCTTAATATGTGAGCTGAGTGTGTGAGTTTCGTGTTCGTATGCTAAGTGTCTCGATCCTAACAAGTGGTATCAGAGCCTTGGTTTAGCTCCAGATGGTGATTTTCTGTTTTTTGGTCGAAAATTTTTTGTCTCAAAAACGATTTTGGTATACGCCGTTGGAAAGGTCTCGTTCCGCAGATTCCGAAAATATATTTTTTGGATTTTTTCGACCACTGGAAGACCTCAAAATCGCCGGCCAAACGTTCGCCGGAATAGTGACCGGAGAAACCAGATCGCCGGAGAAGACGACACTGTAGCGCCAGAGTCCGCCGGAGAATACGACACTGTAGCGTTGGAGTCCGCCGGAGAAGACGACACTGTAGCAGTTCACTGTAGCGTTCCTGTAGCAGTTCATTGTAGCGGTTCTTGTAGCAGTACTGTAGCAGATTTTTCCAGAAAATTGCAAAACAAGTCCCTGAACTTCCAGGAAATTGCAAGACAGGTCCCTGAAGTCTCAGAAAAATTGCAAAATTGTCTCGAGTTGTTTCTTGTTTGTCGTAATGGCTGAAGACAAGATTGTAATCGAGAAGTTCAACGGTTCTGACTTTAGCTGGTGGAAAATGCAATTAGAAGCATTGCTATGTCAGAAAGATTTGGACGTGGTACTTGGAGACAAGCCGGAGAAAATGGAAAAAGCTGCTGAAGATGCGTGGAACTCAAAGGACAAGAAAGCTAAGGCGGTTATTACTTTGTCGTTGGAAAGGAGCGTTGCTTTCAACATCAAGAAGGAAACCACGGCGCGTGGTATGATGGATGCTCTGACGAACATGTATGAGAAACCGTCGGCGGCTAACAAGGTGTTCTTGATGAGGGAGTTATTCACTACAAGGATGAATGAGGAAAGTTCTGTTACGGTTCACATTAACAATCTAAATTCAATTCTGTCCAGATTATCATCTGTGGGAATTAAATTTGATAACGAGACTCAAGCTTCACTGCTACTAGCTTCACTACCTGATAGCTGGTCTGGAACAGTAACCGCTGTTACAAGTTCAGTGGGGACCAGTGGTATGACTTTTGAAGGGGTTAGAGACTTGGTTTTGGGCGAGGATATCAGACGAAAAAATCAAGGTGGATCATCTTCTTCTGCATTATTGAATATGGACAGAGGTGGAAGGAATAGCAGGAACAGTGGGAGCCGAGGAAGAAGTTCTTCTAGAACTAGGAAGAATGTGAAGTGCTGGAACTGCCAAGAGGTGGGACATGTTAAGAGTCAATGTCCAAAGAAAGAATTGAACATTGCTGGTGCTGAGGGTGTGTCTGAGGATGATGCATTGATACTCAGTATGAAAAACTGTGTAGACTCTTGGGTCATGGATTCAGGGGCTTCGTTTCACGCCATGGACAACGGAGAAACGATGGTGAATCTAAAAGAATGAGATTTTGGGAAGGTACGGTTAGCAAATGACGAGATGCTTCAAGTAACGGGCATGGGAGATATTGATCTGGTTACTTCATTGGGAACTACATGGAACCTGAAGAATGTCAAGGTGATTCCGGAGCTGAAGAAGAAATTGATTTCTGTTGGTCAGCTGGATAAACAAGGACTGGAAGTAAGGTTTGGTGGTGGTAAATAGAGGGTGGTCAATGGTAATTCGGTGATTTCTCAAGGTATGAAGCGTGGGTCATTGTATATGGTTGAGGTACCTGCTGAGGGAAGTATGACTGTCCCCGTTAAGCATGACAAAATCTGGTTCGCTAAATCTAGTGCTAAGAGAGTTCATTTTGCAAACATGAATTCTGGAGCCAAGGGGATGTTAGTTGAACGAGTCGGAAAGTCTAAACCATTCAGGGGATTTTGTGACAGTGGGAGCACGGGGTGTGTACCTGGTACAGTTACAAAGAGCCGTTGGGTTTTGAAGACTAAGACTGAAAAATTCTCTCCTGTTGGAAGTTTGCAAAGTTTGGAGAGTGTTAGTGGTCCTCGGTGTATCCTGCAGCTGGTGGAGTGTCCAAACCGGTTGAGACAGAGGATGAGTCGGTAGTGGGATTAGCCACGGCTGAGTTGGAGCTAGTGGGAGTTTCAACTAGCCCTTCTAGTAATTGATATGAGGGGCGGCTGCAACTAGGAAAATTTGACTAAGTTTTAGCTTGTTCTTAGGAACTGGAAGCTTGGAAGACTTGTCATGTTTGGAGATTAATGAATGATGTTCAAAATCTTCAAGTTGGAGATTGTTAGGAATGGTTGGTGAAGATTTTTTCAATGGTTGGTGAGGTTGGTGAATGTTAAAGAAGTTTGGTGAAGAAGTTGGTGCAGCCCCTATTATTGAAGGAAAATTTATTATGTTTTCATTGTTAATAGTACACCTCAAAACATGTATAAATAGGTCATTAGTTGAAGAACAACATGCACCACAACACACAATACATGCAAAGATTGAGTGTGTATCTCTTGTAATCTCCTCATTCAAATAAAATCTAGTTGTGCCCATGGATGTAGGATTAACACCGAATCCGAACCACGTAAAATCCTTGTGTTCTTAATTTGTGAGCTGAGTGTGTGAGTTTCGTGTTCGTATGCTAAGTGTCTCGATCCTAACACTTCAACAGTACAAGGCGTCTTTCTTTGTGCTTAACATAGCTACCTTTATTATAAAATAAAAAACATATTTCAAAACCCTTGTAAATTATAGTGAATTTGATGGTGTTTGTACAAAATGATTAATTATGTGTTGAGACAATTATTTAACGGTGCAGAAAAGAAAAACACTCTCTTTGTACAAAAAATAGAACGTGTTATTTTGAATTGTCCCAAAGAAAATACAAACGTTGGTCTAGCAAGGTTCTAAACTCGAATATATATATATATATATATATATATATATATATATATATATATATATATATATATATATATATATATATATATATATATATATATATATATATATATATATATATATATATATATATATATATATATATATATATATATATATATATATATATATATATATATATATATATATATATAGGGTCCCGTTCCATTGAAGATTTGAAAAAAACCACTAATTTTTGGTAAAAAATTTTCATTGAAGCCATTATTACCGGTTCTTCCGGTCATAATGGTTAGACTAAAACTTTTTCTAAAAATTGGTGGTTTATTAGAACAAATGAAAAATTGATGGTATAAGCAGAAAAACTAATAAAATATAGTGTTTTATCCGTAATTATATAAATTAAAGTGAAAACATTATCTAAGTCTAATTACGAAAAAAGCACTATGTTTTGCAAAAAATTCGGATTAACCACCAATTTTTAAGATTCGAAAAAACCACCATTTTTGGTAAATAGTTTCATCGAAGCCAATGTTACCGGCTTCTTCAGGTCATAGTAGTCAGGTTGAAATTTTTTCCAAAAATTAGTGGTTTATTAGAACGAATGAAAATTTGATGGTTAAACCAGAAAAAATACAAAAATATAGAGCTTTTTTCGTAATTTTCCCTAGATTAAATTAAGAGTAAACTGCAAATTTGGTCCCTGTGGTTTGCAAAAAAATTTGGGTAAGGTCCAAAAAGTTTTCAACTTGCACCATTGGTCCAAAATTGAAATTTTTTTGTGGTTATAGTCCCTATCAAACTTTAAAAGACTATTTTACCCTTTTGATTTCATTTCTATATATTTTTTATATTTCTTTAATTTATTTTAGTGTTTTATTAAAAAAATAAATGACTCTCTCTCTCTCTCTTCTCCTCACCATCCGTCTCTTTCTCCCCTCTCTCTCTCTCCCTCTCTAAACATTGTTGCCCTAGAGGATTAGGAGGAATCAAGAATCGATTTTCAGAATAGTCTTCTACGAGCATATGCCAAACAGGAGTATATAATAAAGCTCTAAACCCATTTTTGAAGCAAAACAAAGAAGAAAGAATGACTGGTGATTGTGGACCGTATAATGAGTCACATTGTTGAGGTCCACAACCAGCATCAACCATATTCAATTTTGAGCCGACTGTTAAAAAGAAGAAAGAAATCAAGATCAACACTTTTGCCAGCGATCCATGCTTCCTAACTGCGATGGAAGAAACTCTTCACTCTATCAAGCCGTACAGCTTCATCACCATTAAATCACGCACACACACAGACTCAATTGGAATAAGGTTGGATTCGATTGAACACTGAAATCGGATGATAAATAAAGCAATTGGAGCTCTGAATAGTTGAAAGGTGAAACGGGAAGAGTTCAATTGATTTTAGCAGATGGGTTTTTTCATAGAACGGGAGTGGTGGGTTTTTTCTGATCTTCCGGCGACACCATCTTTACCCAGTAGAACCCTCTTTGGTGGCCTGAACCTTTCCGGCAGACGCTATACATCCCCTTCTCTGCCTCACCCCATCAAGAACCTCCGCCCAGAAAGAAGCAACACCTGGCCAACACCATAGCCATGACCATGGCCATGAAATCCGACTCTGCTTCCACCTAGTACAAAAAGGATTAATTCTTCCGATCTATTCCATCTATTTAATTCTTCCAATCTGTTCCATCGCTTCAATTTAATTCTTTCGATCTTCGTGCATGACCTAGAACAGTAGGTGATGCATCTTCTACAAGGGGAGGGGTAACTTCCGACGGACTGTCAGGAGGCCTAATGGCCATAGCAATGAAGCAGAGGGGACCCACTGCCGGTGTGAAGCAGCCAGCGATAGGGAAGGGAGAGGGCAGCGGCGAAATCGCTTCCAAGCTTCCAACAATTTATAGAGAGAAAATGGTAGAGAGCGAAAGAAAAGATAAGGGAAGAGAAGAGGGAGGTACGGTGGGAGGGGGAGGGGGGTTGGGTGGTTTTTTTTTTAATCTTAGAAAAATATCAAAATAGAAATGAAAAAATGAAAAAAAAAAATTAAAAAGGCATTTTAGTCCTTTCAACTTATTCAGGGACCAAAACCACAAAAGATTTTCGATTTTGGACCAATGGTGCAAGTTGAAAACTTTTTGGACCTTACCCATATTTTTTTGTAAACCACAGGGACCAAATTTGCAGTTTACTCTTAAATTAATATCCATTCAAAAGTTTTCTCAGATTTAGTTTGATTATTAACTACTTAGTTATATATATATATATATATATATATATATATATATATATATATATATATATATGTATATATATATATATATACATATATATATATATATATATATATATATATATATATATATATATATATATAAATTTGGGAGAGGATCAACATAAAACCCCATTTTAAGTCATTGGATCATTGAATCAATGGATATGATTACTTGATTTAAAAAAAATTATTTTTATTTCCAGAAAAAAGCTGGAAGGGTAAATAAGTCGTACCAAAATTAAATGTCATTTATATTTTCCTTTATTCTAGGAAATCAAATACAAATTAAACAATATTCCATAATTATCTCACATTTAGATCTTATCTCCTTCCATTCATATATTTTGTATTCATTCTCCAGCTCGTTATCTCACAGTTTCACAATCGCAAATCATGACTCAGTAGTCACAATGGTCGACAACAAGTTACATAGAATCGAGAATGAAAGAGACGAGGCTATAGACGTAAAGAAGTAGCAGCAGCCCATGGATGCCGCCACAGTTGGTTGTCGATGGATGTATAGGAATCAAGCGAATCGTGACAAAGGGATGGAAAAAGAGGAAATGGAAGAAAATAAGAATGAAAGAAAAAGAGAGAGAGAGAGAGAGAGAGAGAGAGAGAGAGAGAGAATGATCGAGGCAGAGTGTTAGAGAGTAGAGAAAGATCGATGTTCATCTATGTTCAGTTATGAACATTTGAGGTTTTGTATAAATATTAATCTATATTCGGTTATGAACATTTGAGGTTTTGTATAAATATTCATCTATGTTCAGTTATGAACATTTGGTTTTTATATAAATGTATAAAGGTGTTTCAATGTTCAATTATGAACATTTGAGCTTCTGTATAAGTGTATACATGTTAATTTATGTTCAGTAATGAACACTTGACTTTTTGTTTAAATATTCATCAATGTTTATTTTTGAACATGTTTACATGTTCTTCTATTTCATCAATATTATGAATGTTTATTTCTGAACATGTTCATCAATGAACATATGTATATGTTCAAAAATAAACATATATGTGTAATTAAGGAAACTTATATAATTTTGGGATTTGATTTATATAAATTAGGTAAGTTTTGGATGTTTTTGGATAAATATTAATTTGGTTTTATCAATGTTCATTTCTGAACATGTGGGTATGTTCATATATTTCATCAACATTATGAATGTTCATTTCTGAACATGTTCATCAATGAACTTATGTGTATGTTCATCAATAAACATATGTGTATGTTTAGAAATGAACATATATGTGTAATTTAGGAAACTTCTAAAATTTTGGGATTTGATTTATATAAATTAGGTAACTTTTGGCTATTTTGGATAGATATCAATTAGGCTTTATGAATTTTCATTTCCGAACTTGTGTGTATGTTCATATATTTCATCAATTTTATGAATGTTCATTTTTGAACATGTTATTAATGTTCATCTCGGAACAATATTCATCAATATTTGTCAATGTTCATTTTTGAACATGTGTGTATGTTCATATTTCATTAATATTTGTCAATGTTCATTTCCGAACATGTGTGTATGTTTGTATATTTATCAATATTCGTCAATGTTCATTTATGAACATGTGTGTATGTTCGTATTTTTCGTCGATGTTCATTTATGAACATTAGTTGGTTACGAATATTAATTTTGATAGATGTAACTTGAACATTATTTGATTATGAATATTCATTTTTGAATATAAAATGATTATGAATGTCGATGTTCATTTATGAACATAATTTCTATAAATTAGGAATATAATTGATGATTTATTGTTTCCTTTTTCAAAAAAAAAAAGTTATTTTACCATCATACCATTATCACCATATTTTGACCTCTCTCTCTCTCTCTCTCTCTATATATATATATATATATATATATATATATATATATATATATATATATATATATATATATATATATATATATATATATATATATATATATATATATATATATATATATATATATATATATATATATATATATATATATATATATATATATATATATATATATATATATATATGGGAAGGTTCCATTAAGAATGAAAATAATGTTGAGAACGTGAGAATGAATCTGGGCCACTAGATGCACCAGCGTTGACGCGCGCCGCTCCAGGACGACGAGCTGGGTTTTTTTTCGTGTATGATTTATTCATATATGAATGTGTATATTCATATATGATTATTCATATAATCATATATGAATAATCTTATATGATTATATGAATACTCATATAATCATATATGAATAAACATATATAAATATACATATATGGTTGTGGTGGTCGGAATAGTGGTAGAGAGTGGCGGATGATGATGGTGATGGCGATAGAGGGTGGCGATGATGGTGGTGATGGTGGTGACGGTGTTCGTGGGGTGGTGGTGTTGGTGGAGGTGGGTGGTGACGAATGTGGTGGTGGTGGCGGCAGTGATGGAGGTGGTAGTGGTGGCGGTGGGTGGTGGTAGCGATGGTGGAGGTGGTGGTAAAGGTGGTAGCGGCGATGGTGGGGGAGGTGGCGGCGTTGGCAGTAGCGATGGTGGTGGTTGGTGGCGGTGGCGTTGGGGGAGGCGGCGGCGGCGACGGTGGTGGTAGAGATGGCGGCGGCAGCGGTGGTGGTGGCGGCGACGATGGTGGTGGTGGTAACGAAGGTGGTGAAGGTGGAAGTGGTGGTGAAAATCATATGTGAATAATAATATATATCTCGTCGTTAGAGCGTCAACGCTCCGACGGCGCCAAAGCATTAGAGCGGAAAGAAAAATATATGTGGCTAAGATTCATTCTCGCATTCTCAACATAATTTTCATTCTCATTGGAATCTATATATATATATATATATATATATATATATATATATATATATATATATATATATATATATATATATATATATATATATATATATATATATATATATATATATATATATATATATATATATATATATATATATATATATATATATAATCAGGATCGGGTGAGGACTCCAATTTTGGTAAGGACTATGAGGACAAATCTGGACCTCTAATCTTGAAAAATGGGTGGCTAAGATTCATTGTAAAAAAATTGATACATCTTAAAAGCTTGGGGGGCTAGTTGTCTAAAAATTAAAACTAGTGGTGGGTAATACAAACTAAGAAGGGTAATATAGTAATCTGATCGAGTACCTCACCCCTCATTGCGACACTTGTCACAATCTCATTTGCTGGGTTTTTTTTATTCCACCAACTTAGTTTTTGGACCATAATTTTTTTTTTCTTTGTAAAAAAAATTCTGAAAAAACCAAAGTTCTTAAAATTTAATTCTGTAAAAAACAAGCATCATCATGAAAATTTGAAAAAAAAAATATTTTTTATTTTTTATTTTTATAAAAAATCAAAAAATAAAAAAAAATCTCCAAAAATTATGAAAATTTAAAGGATCATTGTAGACATTATATTAGTAAGTTTGCAAAAAGAATTTTTTGAAAAAAAATGTTTTTAAGTGTTCATTTTTATATTTTAAGTAAAAAACCCATCAAAATAGCAAAAAAAAACATACACGATCCAAAAATATTAAGAACCAAAATATGTTTAATGATTCAAAATGTTATAAACTACTTATTTTATGAATCAAAACTTATCAAAATAGCATAAAAAATAAATCATCCAAAAATATTAAAACCAAAATATGTTTTATGATCCAAGATTCAAAATTAGTTATGATCCAAGATGCAAAACGAGTTATGATGCAAAACGAGTTGTAAACGACAAACGTAAAAGAAAAAAAAAACAAAAAAAAACAACTGGAAAAAAACGAAAAATAATATTTAAAAAAATAAAAAACGAAATAAAAATAAAAAAACCCGGCTAAATTACGTTGTACGGACGTGACTAACATGCGATTATATCCTCGAGTCCGTATTACGTTCCATGGACGAGCGCCGCATGGGATTACGTCAAATCCAATAATTACGTTTGACGTTATTTCCCTTAAGGAAATGAGTGGACGAGAATTGTCCTCGCAGTCCTCACCCAAATTGAAGTCCTCACCGGATCCGGACCCTATATATATATATATATATATATATATATATATATATATATATATATATATATATATATATATATATATATATATATATATATATATATATATATATATATATATATATATATATATATATATATATATATATATATATATATATATATATATATATATATATATATATATATATATATATATATATATATATATATATATATATATATATATATATATATATATATATATATATATATATATATATATATATAGATTTAGGATCTTTTGAGAACCAACTTCACCCCGAGAACCCGAGAACTCCCAACTCCTTTTAAATCAATCCTATATCTCCTAAACCGATATTTTTTCAAAAAAAACCGACCCCATAGGCCTCTTAGACGCTCAAAATGGGGCCGGGTCGCTGAAAAAAAATTTCCGAAAAAACGAATTTTTTTTTTTTGAAAAACTTTGTACATGTGCAAAAAAAAAAACTTTGCACATGTGCAAAGTTTTTTATACGTACATTTTTTTTCAAGTTTTTTTTATGGATGTCTTTCTAACATATATTTAAGGCGTTCTGTAAAAAAAATTTCAAAAAAAGTGTACGTATAAAAAAGTTTGCATATGTTTAAAGTTTTTTTTTTGCACATGTGCAAAATTTTTTCAAAAAAAAAAAAAAAAAATTCGTTTTTTCGGAAATTTTTTTCAGCGATCCGACACCTATTTGAGCGTTTTAGAGACCTATGTGGTCGGTTTTTTGAAAAAAATATCGGTTTGGGAGTTCTCGGGGGACTTGTGGTTCTCAAAATATCCTAACTTTATATATATATATATATATATATATATATATATATATATATATATATATATATATATATATATATATATATATATATATATATATATATATATATATATATATATATATATATATATATATATATATATATATATTCAATAGTTGTGATTGTAGAAACGATTTTGTGAAAGACTTAACATAATGGCAATTATTCGAGTAAATAAAATTTATTATCTCATGTTTAGTGATAACAAATATTTTAAATATTATGTCTATTTAAATCAACTCTGCTTACGAATCTTCTTACTGAAACGATGGGATTTGAAAGAAGAAATTATTCGAGAGAATTGCAATTGTATGTCGCCTGCAAGACACAAGTGTTGGAATATACAAACATTGAGCCGAAATATTTAAACGCTTTTGACTTCTATATTTACCAAACCATATTGTACCTTGTTCACTATTCTCTCAACAGCATTATATATTCGTTGTATCTACCTAGTACTGTTTGCCCCCATTTTTTATTAGATAATCATCAAAATGACCAGTTTCTATTAATTGATATTATAAAATGATTCATATGTCCTTAAAAAGTAACATGGACAATTGAGTTTGAAACTACCATGACTTGCAAATTTCGAACTCGATATTACCTTAGTATATAAAGCATGAAATCAGATTTTTTGCGCTTTTCCCAAAACTCCCTTTTGAATTCTTTTAGAAATTCCAACATCGCAACTCTTCAAAAGATAGAAGAACGTGCAAATCTTTTACTCTTTATTCATATACTGAACATATATAAAGTTTCTTTTTCTGTTTACTCTTTAAAACTAGGGTTTTGAACATGTTTTTCACGTTCGAAACCTAGTATAAGCACATGGACTGAATCTCGCTTTCCATGGCTTCTTTCCATTTATCAGCCGCAGGGCCTGCCATTGCTTCCTTATAGTTGGATGGCTCATCCTCACTGTTGGTTATATGCCCATCGTTATAACAAGTTGGTAATATTATTATAAATAGTAGAGCCTTTTGGGTTACACGCAAGAGACGATTTAGCTAAAAGAGATCGAAAATAAACTTGAGGGGTTAAATTTATTAATATACCAAAGTAAAGGTATATTAATTAGAAACTTAATGGTTAAGTTTATTAATATACCAAAGTTAAGGTATATTAATTAGAAACTTAATAAGGATAAAGGACTAAAGTGAAATATACACAAAGGAAGGGATAAGGATGAGGAGCACTATAAATACAACCCTAGATCTGAGTTGTAAGGGCTGCCAAAACCCTAATTTTCGTCACTCTCCTCCCATCCCTCGGTATACGGCCGATTTCTTTCAAAACCCTAGGTATTACGTGCTAAAACTTCAAGCAAAGGTATATACTACATCAACGGGTGCTGGATCGTTGTCTTGGGTGCGATTACATTAGAGGAGTTCTACTTTGGGCTCTCGTCATCCTAACAAAATCAGATCTGAGATTTAAAAGGTATGTCTTGAACCCTCTTGATTTTACAGTTACAAAAGTGTGCATGATTCTGTGATCCTGGTTGAATACGATTTAGATTTCTGTTTCCGCTGCGTTTGTTTTATGTTATCGTATTCCAACAGTGGTATCAGAGCCGCTTTATCATGATTTTGTACTGTTTTGATTCGATTAAAATTGTTAAAAATCGTTTTTTTCTGATTTATCGAATCTGATCGACGTCCGCGCCGCGGTACTTGAAATATCGCGTCGCCGGTTTTTCTAAAGTTACGATCATTAGGGTTTTGCCGCGTCGCGTTTCCTAGTGTTCCGCGCCGCGTCGATCTTGTCATGATCGGTTTCTTTTGATTACCGCGTCGCGTTTTCTCGTGTTTCGCGTCGCGGCGGTCGTGATGTTTTATTTTCTGAAATCAGATTTCTTGTTATAAAATGGTGATTTTAGTATTGTATGATTGTTTAGATTAATCATTGACATAGAATGCTTGCTTGCTCAATAGGATTAATAGCTAAACACAAAGTTTAAAATGCTTCAAAATTTAATGAATGATTGTTTACATTAATTATTAACACTGCATCCTTGCGTGTTTAATAGTATTAATAGTTAAACATAATTTTCAAAGAATACTTAAAATTTTAAATGATATATATATTAGAATTGTATCTATATGTATAACTTAAAATAAAAACATTGGTCAGACCGTGACTAGGCTCACCTACTCTAAATGTGTAGAAGGTTGAAGGAGGTCTCTTTGATTCCTAATGAGGTCGGTTTTTAAATAGCATTCATTGCTTACCACCCTCACCGCCTGTCACATTTTATCGAGTGGAGTTACCGAAAGGGTTTGATAGAACAGTGTTTCAAGATAAAAGTATTACTGAAAATACACAAGTAAGAAAAATTTGTTAAAAGTTAATAGATTTTTCAAAAGTCAAATTGGCAATTTCAAACCGGTTTTAGAAGTTTAAATTGACCCTTATGCCAATTAAAAGGTTAAAATGTTTTAACAAAAACAAAACAAAATCCCGTTTTATGAAAATGTAAATCTCATGCTACCCACAAAGAACCACACATTTAACCGGGCCCTTACGGCGTGGGAAGTGCTATAGCCAACGCGTCGGATTGGACTCGGCCAAAATGATGTGATACTCGCGATAACTCATGAATCATGGGCCGGGTGTCACGTGGGTCCTTCGTGGTCGATTTACCATCCAAACCCGTGATCCGCGGCATACCCGTCACGGGAGAGAGGATGAGCATGATGGGACTAAACATGCCATTGATAAGATTCAATGAATCCCGAAAGATCTAGAAGCTTCATAGAGATTGAAGTTGGCAAAGAGTATTGCCTACCTAAATAACTTTTGGGGGTGACTACGGCATACCTCTTCACCACCAGAAGTGAAATATGGATTCTAGCCTTAAGTAAAATTATTGTTTTGGGTAATTAATTTTTTTAAGGATTAATCAAACTAATTAAATCTACTTTTCGTATAGATGGCTCCAAACACAAATGGAAATTCGAATTCGGCTACAAATATCTCACTAATGCAACTCCTCTCTAAGGATAAGCTGACCGGATCCAACTACTTGGACCGGATGCGTTCCCTTCGGATCGCCCTCCGGTATGATAAGAAAGAATGGGTCCTGGACACAGCTCTTCCTGAGGCTCCAGCTGATGATGCAACTAGAGCTGTTAGGGATTCTTGGCAAAAGCATAAAGATCAGTCGGATGAGGTTGCTTGTCTCATGTTGGCGACCATGGTTCCGGAACTCCAAAAGAGTTTCGAGACCGCTGGGGCGTTCGACATGGCCGACCAGCTCAAGGAAATGTTCCAAGAGCAGGCTAGACAGGAACGATATGACACTATGATCTCCCTACTAGATTGCAAGCAGCAGGAGGGAACCGCTGTCAGTGCACACGTGCTTAAGATGAAAGCGTACGTTGACAGATTGGAGCGACTTGGATTTCCGATCGCTCAGCAATTGGTTACGGATATCATCCTCCACTCGCTGAGCAGTACATTCAGTCAGTTCACACTGAATTTTAATATGAATGGATTGGAAAAGACCATAATGGAGTTACACGGCATGCTAAAAATTGCCGAGGCAAATATGTCTAAATCTAAGACCTCCAGCTCCACGGCTCAGGTATTGGCAATCAGGGAAGGGGCAATCAAGAAAAGGAAAGCCAAGAAGCCTAAAGGCAAAGGGAAGGGTCAAGTTGGTAACCCCAACTCCAACCCTAGCAACAAGGGCAAGGCTGGTTCTATGATAGTGCCGTCACCAAACCCTGATGAGGCCATTTGTTTCCACTGCGGAGAAAAGGGACACTGGAAACGAACCTGCCCTAAATACCTGGAGGAGATCAAGAAGATCAAGCCCAAAGTGTCTGGTACCTCAGGTATATACATGATAGAACTCCATAATACTTCTACTACTAATTCATGGGTCCTAGACACAGGATGTGGTACTCACATTTGCTCTGATGTGCAAGGACTAAGAAGAAGTAAGAAGTTAAGGCATGGGGAGCTTGACCTGATCATGGGCAACAGACATACGGCTGCTGTCAAGAGGATTGGGGATTACGAGCTCGTGCTTTCTACTGGATTTTCTATTAATTTATTAGATTGTTACTATTCGCCAGAAATGGCTAGAAACATTATTTCTTTTAGTGCTTTGTATCGAGACGGTTTTGATTTTGGTTTTGATAATGGAAATATTTTGGTTTTCAAAAATGATTGTCTTTACTTTAAAGCATGTCCTACAAATGGTATTCATGAAACTATCGTGAGCATTAGAAGAAATAATAGCTTAATCTTAAATGTTGATTCAGATACATCCAAAAGTGTATTGGATAAATCATGTCTATGGCATTGTCGACTTGGCCATATAAACAAGAAACGCATCGCCAAACTCCAAGAGGATGGGATTTTGGAATCATTCGACCTCAAGTCTGATGATGTATGTGAGTCTTGTTTATTAGGCAAGATGACAAAAGCGCCATTCACAGGGAACTTTGAAAGAGGCAAGGATCTGTTGGACCTCATACACACTGATGTGTGTGGACCGTTCAGATCAGCCACAAGACATGGAGAAAGGTACTTCGTCACATTTACTGATGACTTCAGCAGATATGGGTATGTTTATTTGATTAAACATAAGTCTAAAACCTTCGATGTGTTCAAAAGGTTTCAGAACGAAGTAGAGAATCAACGGGGCAAAAGGATTAAGATTCTCCGATCCGACATGGGTGGAGAATATCTTAGTCAAGAATTTTACGATCATCTGGGGAACTGTGGAATTGTTTCACAGTTGACTCCTCCTAGAACACCACAACATAATGGTGTAGCTGAGACGAGGAACCGAACATTACTTGATATGGTTCGGTCCATGATGAGTCGTGCTACGCTTCCAATCAGTTTCTGGGGCTATGCCTTGGAGACTGCAGCAAAAGTCCTGAACCTTGTACCAACTAAGAAGGTCAGCAAGACACCCTCTGAAATATGGAATAGGACTAAACCCTCATTGGCGCATTTGAAAGTCTGGGGTTGTGAGGCTTACGTCCGTCGTGAAGCCATCGACAAACTAGAACCCAGATCAGAGAGGTGTTACTTTATTGGTTATCCTGCTAGTTCTTTTGGGTATTTGTTTTACAAACCTTCTGAAAACAAGGTGATTGTTGCACGAAGGGCAGTCTTCCGAGAGAGGGAGCTGATACACCAAGAGGCCAGTGAGAGCCAAATTGATCTTGAGGAAATTCAAGAACCAACCAATAAAGGACCTGATGTTGGCACTAGCTCTCAATCAGAGGTTGAAAAACCTATTGAGCCTCAGCCAAGTACAGCTGGGGAATCTGACATACCTCCACCTCCTGTCCGGAGATCTGATAGAGTACGCCATGCACCTGAATTTTATGGTTTACATATTACTGAAGGTGATGAGTCAATGGTAGGTGACGATGGACCTACCAGCTATCAGGAAGCAATGGCAGGCCCAGATGCTGCCAAATGGAAGGAGGCTATGGAGAGCGAGATGAAATCCATGGATGATAACCAAGTTTGGAACTTGGTTGATCAAACACCTGGCCTTAAAACAGTTGGGTGTAAATGGGTCTTCAAGAAGAAGACAGACATAGATGGAAAAGTACACACATATAAAGCCAGACTGGTGGCAAAGGGTTATACTCAAACCCAAGGGATTGATTAAGAGGAAACTTTTTCACCAGTGGCAATGATTAAATCTATCAGGATATTGTTTGCCATTGCAGCCTTTTATGACTACGAAATATGGCAAATGGATGTAAAAACCGCTTTCCTTAACGGAAAACATTCAGAAGATGTGTATATGACACAACCAGAGGGTTTTGTACAGTCCAAATATCCCAATAGAGTGTGTAAACTTGTGAAGTCGATTTATGGACTCAAACAAGCATCTCGCAGCTAGAATCTCTGCTTCGATGAGAAAATCAAAGAGTTTGGTTTTTCGAGAAGTGAATATGAGCCATGTGTATATGTCAGAGCTAGTGGGAGTGCTGTTGTCTTCCTTGTGCTGTATGTTGATGGCATACTACTCATAGGAAACAATGTCTGAATGTTGCAAAGTGTTAAAACTTGGCTTGGGGATTGTTTCGCTATGAAATACTTGGGAGAAGCGGCATACATACTTGGTATAAAGATCTATAGAGATAGATCTAGGCGACTCATTGGTTTAAGCCAGAGTACATACATAGACAAAATCTTGAAAAGGTTCAAGATGCAGGATTCCAAGAAAGGATTCGTGCCTATGCAACGTGGTATGACATTGAATAGAGACCAATGTCCTAGTTCTAGTGATGAACGAGAGAGAATGAGTCGAATCCCATATGCTTCAGCAATGGGATCGATCATGTATGCCATGTTATGTACAAGGCCTGACGTCTCTTGTGCCTTGAGTATGACGAGTCGTTATCAGGCCAATCCTGGTGAAAATCATTGGACCGCAGTCAAGAACATTCTTAAGTATCTTCGGAGGACGAAGGAAGTGTTCTTGGTCTATGGGGGCATGGAAGAACTCACTCTAAGTGGTTATAGTGATGCTAGCTTCCAAACCGATAGAGACGACTCCTGTTCGCAGTCAGGATTCGTGTTCTTACTGAATGGTGGGGCAGTAACTTGGAAGAGTACCAAGCAAGAAACAGTAGTTGATTCGACAACGGATGCTGAGTATATTGCAGTTAATGAAGCTGCAAAGGAAGCCATGTGGATGAAGAAGTTCATCAGGGATCTCGGTGTTGTTCCTAGCATTGATGGTCCAGTTGAGATCTTCTGTGACAATGAGGGTGTAGTCGCCTTGGCGAAAGAACCTAGAGCTCACAAGCGCACAAGGCATATACACCGGAAGTACCATTATATCCGGAGGCTCGTTGAAGAAGGAGACATCACGATTAGTAGAGTTACATCAGAAGATAATCTTGCTGATCCATTCACTAAACCGTTATCTCAGGCCAAGCATGATTCTCATACTAGGTCGATGGGCATTAGATTTGCAAATGAGTTGGTTTAAGTGTATTTAATTTAGTTTGATTTGTGTTTGGAACTCAAGCAATGTGAAACTCTATTTGTTTTGAAGATTATTATGTGGAGAACTTAATATATGCATGAAGGCAGTCATTTCATCAGTTTATCATTGTGTTCCAATTTTGCATGTTTTATTGACTTCCTGAATAATTATTTTATTATTCAAAACGTCCACAGTCGGTCATACTTTTGGGAGTAAGTATTGATTTAAGTCTGACATGAGGAATTAGTAAATTGTCCATAGAGATGGACATAGCATAGAGATGCGCTAATTCTCATGTGTACTTAATAAGGATTAAGTATTGGAGTAACCTGTACTTAGAGATTACTTCATGGAATGTGTCACGAGTAATTCTAAGATGGTAATATCTTATATTCTTCAAGCGGAGATGCATTGATTCTTAGTCCTGCAGTCTGTTATGTCTTGGTTTTCTCCAACGTTGTCCGTAACTGGCAGCCATACAGAGAATGTCCAGATATGACATGATGAGTTGGCGAGGTCCGTGTAGTCAAAGTTTATTTGTTCCTTCTGCCCTAACAGGAGAAGCGATATCCGTGGGCCGCTCGATGATTTGGTGTTGACAGCAAATGTACGGCCGTACTCGAACTGAATTGATATAGAATCAATAAGTGCAGTTTGTTGTGGTCATCACAAATCTCTATCGGGAAACATAATCTTGAATGTTTGAGACTGACAGAATTCCATGTCAGACGTTCATATGGATATCTTGTAGAACAAAGGAATATTTGATCACTTGCCTAAGGGCTGTTTCATTAGATGAACACGGAATTTGTCTAGGATGACATACACCTTACTAGGTTAATGAATATTAGACCATACAGTTGTTATAACAAGTGCAAGTGGGAGACTGTTGGTTATATGCCCATCGTTATAACAAGTTGGTAATATTATTATAAATAGTAGGGTCCTTTTGGGTTACACGCAAGAGACGATTTAGCTAAAAGAGATCGAAAATAAACTTGAGGGGTTAAGTTTATTAATATACCAAAGTAAAGGTATATTAATTAAAAACTTAATGGTTAAGTTTATTAATATACCAAAGTAAAGGTATATTAATTAGAAACTTAATAAGGATAAAGGACTAAAGTGAAATATCCACAAAGGAAGGGATAAGGATGAGGAGCACTATAAATACAACCCTAGATCTGAGTTGTAAGGGCTGCCAAAACCCTAATTTTCGTCACTCTCCTCCCACCCCTCGGTATACGGCCGATTTCTTTCAAAACCCTAGGTATTACGTGCTAAAACTTCAAGCAAAGGTATATACTACATCAACGGGTGCTGGATCGTTGTCTTGGGTGCGATTACATTAAAGGAGTTCTACTTTGGGCTCTCGTCATCCTAACAAAATCAGATCTGAGATTTAAAAGGTATGTCTTGAACCCTCTTGATTTTACAGTTACAAAAGTGTGCATGATTCTGTGATCCTGGTTGAATACGATTTAGATTTCTGTTTCCGCTGCGTTTGTTTTATGTTATCGTATTCCAACACTCACTAACCAGTGTTTTATCACTGATCAGTGTGTCACCTTCTGTAGTGATATGGAAACCATAAAACTCAGGAGATAGACGCACTCTACTGGATCTGCGAAGCGGCGGTGGAGATATGGCAGTTTCCTTAACAGGAATCTCTTCCTCGGGTTGAGTACCAGTGTCAACTATAGGCTCATCATCGGTAGACTCTTGAATCTCTTCAAGATCTATCTTGCTCCCACTAACTTCCTTGGATATGAGGTTTCTCTCCATAAAAACTCCCCTTCGAGCAACAAACACTTTGTTCTCAGAAGGCTTGTAAAACAAGTACCCAAAAGACTTCAGCGGGTAACCGACGAAGTAACACTTCTCTGCTCTGGGTTCAAGCTTGTCATAAGCTTCGCGCCGAACAAAGACTTCACAACCCAAGACCTTTATGTGTGCCAGTGAGGAACGACTCAACTAAGGTTGGTGAACATCCTCAAAGCCTTATAACCGAGCTATCCTAAACAAGAACATGGAAAACAAGATTTCACTCAAGCTTTATATAGTGGAAATACAATTTAAGCATAGGCTCTCATACCACTGATAGGTTTTATATATCCTAGATTTAATTATCATGGCAGCTGGAAAAATCAAAATTAATCTAAGGCAAGTGCCGGTTGTCGAGACCAACAAAAATAAACCCTAAATCTTTAACACAAAATAGTGTATAGTGGCCTATGGATTGAATCAACGGAGATTGGTTCAATTTGTAAAACCATGTGATCAATTCGAAACGAGATATACTTTTAAACAAAGTAAAATAGAAAGGGGTTTGTTTGTTTGAGTTAAAAATGTAAAAAAAATAAGTAAGCAAATTTTGGCGAGTTAATCAAATATGAAGAAACAGTAAATATTGGGATTTCATCATAACTCCAACTAGTTATTTTATCATCAAAGTTTATGGTGCAATGTATTTACTCTAATCTACCTTGGTTATAGCATCTCAAAAGCTTGAAATACCTTGATTCTTCTTAATAGTATGGAAATTAGTAAAGTTCTTAATAATCGTCTTAATCAATATCAAAAGTCTATTAAGCATCCAACTCAAGTTAATTGACTATCAATATAGACTTAAGAATCACCAAACTCAAACGAAATAAACAAGCTTCCATTTCTCTTTGAAGAATACAACTCCATGATTTAAAAATGAACATAAGAATCCACTAAAACCATTTTTCACTAATTTGTTTTGAAAACCAAATACGTAATTAATAAAACAAATGACAATAATCATTCAAGCATTCAAAACCATGAATAAGAACACAAGAACAAGTTGGAGAATTAAACCAAGTTGCATTCATACACTGGGAAACAAATACTCATAAACCTTTCAAAACCTAACTAATTGTTCAAGGATTCACCTAATATTAATAATAAGAGTCTAGCCAAGCATTGCTAGAACAATAAACAATAAGAGTATAAATGTACCAAACATCAAATGTAGCAAAGTGTAACAAATCCAAGTGAAGAAAGATGAAGAAAATGCTCAAGAAATCTTCTACAAAACCCTAGCTTCACCTCCAAGTCATAATCTGATGAAGAATGAATGAAAAACTCTTGCCAAAGTCCCTAAAATAGCAACACCAAATGAAAATTGACAAAAATGCCCTAGGCCCGTTTGCACTGGCCGCGCATGGTAAGGGTAAAATCTACGCAGGCTGCGTGGATGACTAGAAAGCCTAGGATGGGCCTGATCCAGGTCCAATTCACCAAAAGCCTCTTTGTCTCTTTCCTCTTTTGTCCAAAATCGGGTTTGACCTTTTTTGACCACCTTGTTGGGCTAGAGATATCCATAATAGCCCAAATACATCTTCTTGATCCAAGCCTTCATTCAAATCCACAGCCCAAAAATCTACAAGCCATACAAGCATCCTGGAAAATCTCCGCACTCCGCTTCCGCAAAATTATCTCTGCTCCCTCTAGTATTCAAAATATCTGTAATTTAACTCAAAAGACTAGAAAGTATCCTGGAATGATAAAAATAATAAAATTAGAAAATATGCATGAGAATTATACTAAAAATGAATTAAAATATGCTAAAATAAATTATAAAAAGAAGAAATAAAAACGAATGTGTCAACAAGTAACAAATACTAAAACATATAAGGATCCTACCTAATGATATTAACAACTACAAGAGGGATCAAGAAAACCAACCTTGAGCAAAACCAATTTGCTAGAAGACCTTTGATGAAGAACAAGTCCACAAGTGCCAAGGAAGGTAGTACCCAAAGAAGAATACATTTAATGGTTCACACCCAATAAGTCCAGTTTATTAGATTAATTAGGTATTTAAGAAAGCTCGTTATAGAACCCTAGAGAGTGACTATAGATTCTGCTGAGAGAGAAGAGAAAACTCTAAGTCTATAATGACTGAAGAGTGGAGCGAGATTTACAGGTGCCAGTAGGTATTTATAGTTGAAGGTTGCTTAGAGATAAAGCTTATTTGAATTCATACTGGATAAGGATAAATAACTAAATAATCCAATTTACCTTAAATTTAAGTCTCCTTCCTTATCTTATCCTTGGGCGAAAATTAGGAAGGCTTATCCATTCCTATTTTCGCCCCCTCTCCCATGGGTTCAAGAATATCCCTTTGTCCAACTATTGGAAAATTAATATTCAGTCCACGTACTTTTAATTAATACCAAATTAATTCTAATTGATTTCAAACTAGTTTCTAATTAATTTATCATCACATGACATAAACTATTTGTCTATCTCTCTTAATTAACTCTAATACGATTTGGACTATTATGGGCAACCCAAAAATGACTCTGCTATTAATGAAAAGTCCTTATCAATTAGTTACGACCTCGGACACTATTCCAACATGATGAAGGGATTAAAAGTGATTAGGATATGTTTTTGGAGCTTAAAAGTGCATAAAAATCGTGTGAAGTTTTGATGGTCTATGACAACGCCTAGTGATATCAAGCATTTTAGGCGTTGTTGAGCCCTGTTCTTGATGAAATTATATCAGATATGTCTGGGTATTCTCACTTTTCGTGTCAGGACTTGTTTGGAAGAAAAGAATGGAAACAGGGACTAAAAGCGTGCAAAAGGAAGAAGTTTGGAAAAGAATGAAAAATCAAGGAAACTCGTACGCGCGCCGTGGATCTATGATACGTGCGACGCGGGCTTAAGGCGGTGTAACACATTCAAATGCCGAAGAAACGGGAAAAGATTAGTACGCGCGCCACGGATTCTTCATCTGCGCGGCGCGGCTGCGAGAAATTTGCAAATATAAATAGATGCAATTTCAGCCGAAAACCCTAGCAAAGACCGGGTGTAAAATCGACCTTGAAGCTCTTTGACTCCAAGAATTCGTTCCAGCAACTTCTCAATTGGTATTTTCATGTTTTGGATTTTTATTTTCATTTAGTTAGATATTTGTAAGCTTTAGTTTGTATCTTTGGGAGTGACAACCATTGATACGAAGCTTAGGTTTATCTTTTAGTGGTGTTTGGATACTGTTTTGAATGTTTTGAATTCAGTTTTGGTTAATGAAATCATTTAGTTACAATTAATCTTGGTTTATGAGTATTTTGGTGTTTTGGATGATTGTTTATGTTTGGATTATTTGAATTGTGTTTGGATGTTGCTTTGTCCTTGTTTGGAACTGTTTTCCTTTGCTGAAATCAGTAGCCAATTAGGATAGATTTGGGCATTGGACTTTAGCTAGTAACTGTTCAGTCAGAACCTTAGTTATTAGTTAGGTTATGCCTTGTTTGGTTTGGATGCCTTTGTTTGCTTCTGATTCAGAGATGCACTACTGATTTCAGAAAGTGACTAGGTTAGGTTGAGTTGAGCTTAGCTTATGCTTGGCTGGACTTTGTTTGGTTATTATTTTTGGATAGTTGAGCATTTAGAAACTAGATCCTCCGACTGTAGCGTGACACTACTAGTTGGTAATCTGTCATTTAGTCTAACCACGAAGCTCCTGCGGATCGACCCTGACTACCACTGTACTAGTGTGTGTTAGGTTTTTCTTTATTTTTGACCGCACGACGACCTAGGCGTGTCAAATTTTGGCGCCGTTGCCGGGGAGCTGTGAGCTTAGATTAAGTGATTAGTAGGAACTTGTTTCTTTTTTTTTTTGAAAATTTCATTTGGTTAGTTTTGTTTTTGATTTTTGTGGGCGTGTTGCACTAGTGCATGCATACCCGCAGGGGTAAGCAATTATCCCCATTGCATTTTGATTCTGAGATTGAGCGTACTGCGCGCAAAATCCGTGCCCGTAGGCGTTTAAATATCATGAATTTTAGTCAGGTTAGTAGTAGTCCAGTAAGTGTTGCCCAGGAACCATCAGGTGAGGCAACGGGGGTGTTTTCTATTCCCCCATTGTCAGAGTTTCAATTCGGGAGCTCGAGTGCTTCTGGTGGTGCAGTTTCAGCCCCTACACCCATACCATCATGCACTCCACCATCTGTCCCACCATTTACACCCGCTTCACAACCACAATCTACCAATCCATTTACCTCTACAATGTCTTAGGGAGAGCCGACCCGTGATGGCACCCCAGTTTCTCGACAGCAGACACCAACCTCTCAACCACAACACGTTCTTTTTAAACCTCAACCCACATTCCAACCTACACAACCGATACACTATCAACAACCTCCTCAGCCACAATACCATTATCCAGAGACAGAGGAAGGATATGACGAGGAAGACGAGGGATGGGTGCCACCAGCACCACAACCACAGTGGAACCGAGGTCGGGGACCTCCCAGAAGAGCACCACATTATCAACAGCCACAAGGTCAGCAGGACTATAACGACCATCTTTATGGTAATCCCACTCAACCTTTACATTTCGCACAACCGAGAAGGCAATCGGTTGCATCACATTTCCAACCGCGGGAATATGATGATTCATCGCCAATTTATATTCCTGATAACATTGATTCTCAAGTAGAAATAAGACCTCAGTTATTAGGAATATTGACTCAGTTCAGGGGATACAAGACTGACGATCCTTATAATCATCTATATGAATTCTTAGCAATTGCCAATGCCAATACTCCTAGGAATACTGATAGAGATATTTTTAGGCTTAGACTGTTTCCATTTACTCTTAAGGATAAAGCCAAATATTGGTTTACATCTTTGCCATCTAATAGTATTACTAATTGGGAACAACTCAAGGCGAAGTTTCTTCAAGAATTCTATCCAGTCAGTAAAACCACGGAGGTCAGACGAGCAATCCAAGATTTTCAGCAAAAGCCAGGAGAGGCTTTTCATGAAGCGTTTGATAGGTTAAAAGAGCTGTTGCGATCCTGTCCACATCATGAAGTCCCTAAATGGCAGTTAGTCAAATTATTCTTCGAGGGAGTTAATGAGACACACCAGGTTATGATAAATGCCTCATCAAGTGGGACATTTATATGGCAAGAGCCAAAAGATGCCTGGAGATTTTTGGAGCAACTGAGTTTAGGATCAAAAGTCAGTGGATCGATGAAAGATAAGACGATATATGTAGCTAACATCGAAGCAGAGAACAAATGGAAAGCTGAAATTCAGAAAGAGCTCACTGCTGTTACAAAAAGGTTCAATCAGATGCTCGAGAGGTTTCAACAAGAAAAGGGGGCATACGTGTTGCATGGGCAGAATATATGCAATACATGTGGAAAAATAGGACACAATCATAATGAGTGCTCGATGACTCATGAAGAAATAAATCAAGTGCACGGATATGGTCGATTTCACAACGCATCAAGACCATTCCGAAGTAATCAGCAACGAGAATCGAGACAACCACCTATAAGGCAGCAGCAGGTGCAACCTCCATCTCCATCAGGAGGTATGAATATTGGTTTGCAAGAAATTTTTGGAATGTTAGTACAACTCCAGGAAGTTGAGAAATCTAATTCAGAAGCAATTCTGAGATTAGGAGAATTACTTGTCAAAATGGAAGAAAATGGAATGCAGGAGCAGGAGCAATCACCAAGAATGCAAGTTAATGAGGTAATCACACTTAGAAGCGGGAAGAAAGTAGACAACAAGGTTACAGCTCCGCCTGCAGATGATGATAGTGATGTGGAAATAGTTTTTAATGAAAAAGAAGAATTAGAAAAGGAAAAGAAAAAGGATAAGGAGGAGCAGGTGCAGAAGAAGAAGCAGACAAGTACCTGGGAAAAAGGAGAATCAAGTGGAACAGTTCCTTTCCCCACGGCCTTGGAAAAGCCAGAGAAAGGACTATATGGAAAGAAGGGACCACAAGCTGAAGATATGTGGGAATTGTTTAGTCAAATTAAAGTTAACATTCCATTAGTCAAACTCATCAAGGAAGTTCCTGCATATGCTAAGTTTCTTAAGGACATGTGTATACACAAGAAGCACATTCTGTCCCACTTGCCTAAGATGATTAGCTTACCCGAGAATGTAAGTTCTATCCTCATGGATGCGCTTCCTCCAAAGATGAAAGATCCGGGAGTTCCTCTCATCTTAGTAGATTTAGGCAATGTGCATATCAAAAGAGCTCTGTTAGATCTAGGTGCAAGTGTGAACATATTGCCTGGACAGTTATTCGACAAGCATGAGTTTGGTACCATGAGATCTACTGATGTGATTCTGTAGTTGGCCGATAAGTCCACCAAGGTTCCCAGGGGCATGTTAGTCGATGTCATCATCAAGGTAGGAGAATTTTACTACCCAGCAGATTTTCTTGTTTTGGACACTCGTCAAGCAACTGGTGGAGAACAACCCACGATCATTCTAGGGCGGCCGTTTTTTGCCACGGTCAACGCAAATATTGCTTGTCGCACCGGAGATATGGGAATATCTTTTGGGCATCGACAGGCCAAGATCAACATTTTCAATGCTGATCTCAAGGGAAGTAGCATGGAAGAAGAAGAATGTTACCAGGTAGACATCATAGACGATCTGGTGCAGCAGTACACGCCAGAGGTACTTCAATCAGATGATAGGGAAATTCAGGAAGAAGCAAATGTTGGAAGAAAAAAGACGCAAAATGGAGAAGAAGAAAAGGGATTCAAGTCTGAAGAATGCGCGCATATAGAGAAGTTACCAGCAGAGATTCCAAAAACATTAAAGCCCTCTTTGCAAGAACCACCAAAGCTGGATCTAAAACCCTTACCATAACATCTAAAGTATGCCTTTCTAAGGGAGAAGGATACTTTACCAGTAATTGTGGCAGCCAATCTGACAGAGAAACAAGAGATAGAATTGCTCAAGGTATTGTCCAAACACAAGGAGGCTATCGGTTGGACAATCGCGGACTTAAAGGGGATCAGTCCGACCACATGCATGCATCGCATTATCATAGAAGAAGGAGCTAAACCTGCCAGGGATACGCAAAGAAGATTGAATCCCAACCTAAAAGAAGTTGTCAAAAAGGAGGTTCTTAAATGGTTGGACGCAGGAATCATTTACCCCATCTCTGACAGTGAATGGGTTAGCCCAACGCAAACTGTGCCGAAAAAGTCGGGGATCACTATAGTAGACACAAAGGATGGTGACAAGATATCCACGAGACCTGTAACCGGATGGCGAGTCTGTATTGACTATCGGAAACTTAATGCCGCTACGTCCAAAGATCACTTCCCATTACCCTTCATCGATTAAATCGTGGAGAAGTTAGCAAGACAAAAATACTACTGTTTTTTGGATGGATATTCTGGGTATAACCAAATCGCAATCCATCCAGAAGATCAGGCAAAGACGACGTTCACATGCCCTTATTGTACTTTTGCCTTTCGCAGAATGCCATTTGGATTGTGTAACGCGCCTGTAACATTTCAACGATGTATGATGGCAATCTTTTCTGACATGATTGGTGAAGCATTAGAAATCTTCATGGATGATTTCTCAATTTTTGGACCTACATTCGAAACTTGCTTGGTTCAATTGGAAAAACTGCTGAAGAGATGCGTAGAATCAAAGCTGGTTCTCTCCTGGGAGAAAAGCCATTTCATGGTAAGAGAAGGGATAGTATTAGGACACGTGGTCTCTGAAAGGGGATTCGAAGTCGATCGCGCTAAAGTTAAGGTCATATCCACATTGCCGCCTCCAACATCAGTGAAAGGGGTTAGATCATTCTTGGGGCATGCGGGTTTTTATCGTAGATTTATTAAAGATTTTAGTGCTATCTCTAAACCCCTCTGTGGTCTCCTTTTAAAGGACGCACCATTTATTTTTGATGAAGAATGTGTAAAAGCATTCAATATTCTCAAGAATAAATTGGTCGAGGCCCCCATCCTGAAGCCACCCGACTGGACGCAACCTTTTGAGATAATGTGTGATGCTAGCGACTATGCTGCTGGTGCAGTATTAGGACAAAAAGTCGACTGGAAACCTGTTGTTATCTGCTATGCTAGTAAAACTTTTTCCGAAGCTCAATTAAATTACACAACTACTGAAAAAGAATTACTTGCTGTAGTATTTGCTTTAGATAAATTTCGATCTTATATCTGGGGATCCAAGGTGGTGGTTCACACTGACCACAGTGCTATTCGGCATCTGCTTACAAAGAAGGAGTCTAAGCCTAGACTAATCAGGTGGATACTTCTGCTGCAAGAATTTGATGTGGACATCAAAGATAAGAAGGGAGCGGAAAATGTGGTGGCAGATCATCTTTCTAGATTACCAGCTGAAGGATTGGAAGCAGGAATTCAAGACTCATTCCCCGACGAGCAGTTGCTAGAGGTTAATGGAGCTCCATGGTATGCAAATTACGTAAACTTTCTGGCCACAGGAGCAATACCAACGCATTGGACGAAACAAAGGCAGAAGCAATTTCGCACGTACGCAAAGAGATTCATTTGGGACGACCCAGACCTTTTTAAGGTAGGAGAGGACCAGATAATTCGCCGATGTGTGCCGGACAATGAAATTGGTGAGGTGTTGGACCTCTGTCATGCATCAGCATGTGGAGGACATTTCAGTGGAAGGAAAACCGGATATAAAGTTCTCGAATCTGGACTGTATTGGCCGACTATCTTTCGAGATGCGCACAGGACTGCTAAGGAATGCATCAATTGCCAGCAATTAGGAAACATATCAAAAAGGGATCAAATGCCTTTGAATCCGATTTTGGTAGTAGACATTTTTTATGTCTAGGGAATCGATTTCATGGGTCCATTCCCCACATCACATGGATATGTTTACATTTTGGTTGCGGTAGATTATGTCTCTAAATGGATTAAGGCCGAAGCAACTCATACAAATGATCATCACGTGGTTTGTAAATTTGTAAAGAAGAATATCTTCACTAGGCATGGAGTCCTAAGAGTAATCATTAGCGACGGAGGATCTCATTTCAAGAATTTCAAATTCGGAAGGCTGCTGAAACATTATGGGGTGAATCATCGCATTGCAACACCTTATCATCCATAGACCAGCGGCCAGGTGGAGGTATCCAATAGGCAGATCAAGGAAATTCTTCAGAAGACTGTCAAGACTGATAGAAAGGATTGGTCGCTAAGGCTAGATGACGCGTTATGGGCGTACCGAACTGCGTACAAAACACCGATCGGGACTACTCCATATCGGTCGGTTTATGGAAAAGGATGTCATCTACCAGTAGAGATCTCCAATCGTGCCCTATGGGCTGTTAAGAAAGTTAACATGGACTATACTGACGCTGGGAAAGAAAGGAAACTTCAGTTGTACGAATTAGAAGAATTACGAGATGAGGCATACGAGAACGCAGCCACCTATAAATCAAAGATGAAGCGATACCATGACGCAAAGCTGCGATTGAAGGTCTTTGAAGTCGGAAAAAAAGTATGGTTGTATAATTCAAGACTGAAAATGTTCCCCGGGAAACTGAGAAGTAAGTGGAATGGTCCCTACGAAGTGATCAGCATTACAGACTATGGCGCAATCGAAATCCAGGACTTGAAAGGTGGGCAACCATTTAAAGTTAATGGCCATAGACTCAAACCACATATTGCCACGGGCACGTTCCAGAAACTAGAAGTAGAGACAGTCGAACTCATAGCAGAAATTCCAACATACGCTACATAATCAGGTAAGTGCACGTCCGGCTGAAGACGTTAAACTTAACGCTTGTCGGGAGGCAACTCGACCGTCATTGTATAGTTGCATATTTTCTTTTGATAATTCATTGCGTCCATTTGATCACGGTGAGAAAAAGGCAAGTGTGGGGTCATTTTGGTAATTTTACAATACCGCGACGCGGAATCTTAGGATACGCGCCGCGCGTATTGAGTTTTCGCGATTACATTTAAAATCAGATTTTATACGCGACGCGGATAGAAGCTTCCCGCGCCGCGGCCTTATCTTAATTTGAAATTAAAGATAATCACCAAAACAGAGCTTTTTGAATAATATCCAAACTCCCACACTGCATATATAATCAACTTGCGGAAAATCGTGATTCTTTCACCGTATTTCAAGTCTTCAATCAACCAATACATCTGCACTCCTCTTTCATTCACTGCAATCCAAGTAAGCCTCTGTTTTCTCTCTTTTAGTGTTATAAGTCTTGAACTTGCTAGATGACACTGTAATTCATAATGCCGTGCTTAATTGTTGAAATTGATTGCCATAGTAGGACTACAGAACTATATTGCGTAAAACCCAAATGCTAGATTAGAGAAATTGGTCTTAATTTGACAGAATGATCGAGTTTTCTTGACTAAAATCGCACGTCGCGCCGCGGACTGCATAGTCCACGACGCGGAGTATGAATATTCATCTAGCGCGTCGCGGGTTGTTATGTGCGCGCCGCGACGAACATCTGAACAGTACAGTAATTTTCAATTTTGTGATTTCTGCAGGCATTATGTCATCCATTGCCAGTTCTGAATCTCTCGATTGGAACTCGCTTGCCACAGGCGTAGGACGAGTCCGGTATAATCAGTTCTATATCAGACGAGGTATCTATCGCCAAAAACGCGTCCTTCCGGCACGAACAGTCAACTGGGAGTTGACTCAGGAATCTGGGATACAAGAGCACCTTCAGGGATGGTTACTCCAAGAAGGATATGAAGAGGGAGCACTCACATACACGTGTTAGGCTCTCCAAAACGCGTTCCACATAACCGAGCCGGTGTATCGTGAAGTTCTCTTGCAATTTCTCTCAAGCTACCACTTCGAGAAAGTACACACGGGAATGGATTCACCGGATACAGTGCAATTCCGCTTAGGGAATCATGACCGCGAGTGCAGTCTGCGGGAGTTCGGTTATCGCATTGGTTTGTATACTAAAAAGGAGTCAGAGACGCCGGCTTTCAAAACCTTCCATCGATGGGCGAGTTGCACTATGAGTGACTCATTTTCACCAGGGGACTTTTGGAGTACGATCTCGTCCGCACGGTATCATGAGAACACTATTCGGGAGAGCTATATGCATCTCCCGGCACACAGGATGTTGCATCGCCTCCTTACTACGATACTGTGGCCTCGTGCGGATGAGGAAAGGGTTTTACCGCAGGAGTTGTATCTAATGTGGGCGGTTACCAGAAGGCTCGAAACTTGCAATATACCATACATGATCGCCGACTACTTCAAGGAATTGACGGATGCCCCGTTGTTACAAATTGCATTGGGAGGCGGGCATTTCGTGACACGCTTGGCGCGGTCATATGGGTTATTGTCCGAGCATGCTACTCGCGAGATGGAGGTTATACCTCCGATTCCACTCAGCCCCACCGTTACAGCTTCGCGGGATATTATTTATGTAGAGGACGGGATGACATCCATCGATCGCCTACCGTTTCCAACACTCCGCTCAGAACCATTTACCTCAAGGAAGAAGACGAAGGTTGCTGTCAGCCTGCCCCGTAGCCTCGCTCCAGCCACCATGGAGACTCGATACTTAGCTGATGGGATAAAAGCATTGCAAAGAGCCTCAGCCACCCACGGAAAAGAACACATTGTTCAGTCATTAATGATGAATGATATAGATCGGAGGACGCGGAATACACAAACGCAACTGCTGTGGCTTTCAGAGTGTTTGATTAATTTCATCAACGGGGATGACAATCCAATTCCGAGGCCTCAACCAACACTCGAGGATGAAAGAGATGAGGAGCCAATGGAAGAGGATCCGGAAGAAGATGATTATGACGATACCGCTCACAGTTGAAGGAATGGATGTAATTATGTTTGAATTTTTAGTACATTTTTTTGGATTTACATTTTGTTAGGATTAGTTGCATAATTCATTCTTAGGAAATTGTTTAGGTAAATAAAGCCTCTTAAAGGCAGTAGATAATAATAATAAACCAATAGTTTTATTTGTGTTGAAATGCTATTGTGAGTTGTTGAAGTTAGGGTAATCTGTTGAAATTACCGCGCCGTGGCATTAATATATTACGCGACGCGGTCTTTTCCCATTCGACGATGACTTCGACTCACGTAATTACCGCGACGCGTGTCCTTCAATCACGCGCCGCGGCCATCCGCAACACATACAATTATTTGTTGTTCATATTTTATTTTATTATGTTTGCTTTTTTTTTGTTGAGTTATGCATGATATATCAAATGGGAAGGAGTTTTCTCAGACAAGTGTGGGGTCACCGTGCCCCCTCCACTTGTCTCGACCACCGGCGTGTTCACTGTAGCGCTACAACTCCGGAATACGAAATCAAGGATCCGTTTGTTCGCAATTATACCTGTGATACTGAGCACCAAGCAATCTATCGTCCAAAAGGGGTAACTCTTTCTCCCTTGTTTTGAAATAATTTTTGTACAACGGGGACGTTGTACGGTTTTAAGTGTGGGGTGTGGACGGTCGAAAGAGAAATTTTTTGAAATTTTTGCGAGAAATGATCAATTTTTCAATTTTTAGCAATATTTTTTCAAAATTTTTAATAAATTGCAATTTTGAATTGAATGGTTAGTGATTGTGATAGCACTAGTATTTTTCAATAAATACTATATAGTTGTGATCATGCTATTAGTTAGTCAAATAAGTTAAGTTTTACGAGTTTAGAAGATTGAGCTGTTTTAGGATTGGAGTTTAGGAAGGAAATGTCAATCTGTGGCCTTTGTTGTTAGAGCCGGTAAGTCTAAAATGGGTGGGACTTATGCACCTTACCACCTAAGATCGTCTGGTCTGGGATGGTATTTCTGAAAGCTCGCTACACGGACAACATCGAAAGTCATGGACAATTCCTTAATGGCCTTTAGAATCTGAATGAGTACGTACACTTCGTTGTGGACAGAAAATTTGTAATCAAGGGTTCTTTAGAAAGTCATGAATTCCGGAGAACAATTCAATTATGTTTTCGCGAACTATTCCACTCTAACTCAAAGAGCAATAAACTTTGAAACTGAACACAGTCAAAAATTATTTGATTCCTTATTATTATTTGTTAAAAACTCTCTTGCTTGGGGACAAGCAAGGCACAAGTGTGGGGTGTTTGACAACGCCTAGTGATATCAAGCATTTTAGGCGTTGTTGAGCCCTGTTCTTGATGAAATTATATCAGATATGTCTGGGTATTCTCACTTTTCGTGTCAGGACTTGTTTGGAAGAAAAGAATGGAAACAGGGACTAAAAGCGTGCAAAAGGAAGAAGTTTGGAAAAGAATGAAAAATCAAGGAAACTCGTACGCGCGCCGCGGATCTATGATACGCACGACGCGGGCTTAAAGCGGTGTAACACATTCAAATGCCGAAGAAACGGGAAAAGATTAGTACGCGCTCCGCGGATTCTTCATCTGCGCGGCGCGGCTGCGAGAAATTTGCAAATATAAATAGATGCAATTTCAGCCGAAAACCCTAGCAAAGACCGGATGTAAAATCGACCTTGAAGCTCTTTGACTCCAAGAATTCGTTCCAGCAACTTCTCAATTGGTATTTTCATGTTTTGGATTTTTATTTTCATTTAGTTAGATATTTGTAAGCTTTAGTTTGTATCTTTGGGAGTGACAACCATTGATACCAAGCTTAGGTTTATATTTTAGTGGTGTTTGGATACTGTTTTGAATGTTTTGAATTCAGTTTTAGTTAATGAAATCATTTGGTTACAATTAATCTTGGTTTATGAGTATTTTGGTGTTTTGGATGATTGTTTATGTTTGGATTATTTGAATTGTGTTTGGATGTTGCTTTGGCCTTGTTTGGAACTGTTTTCCTTTGCTGAAATCAGTAGCCAATTAGGATAGATGTAGGCATTGGACTTTAGCTAGTAACTGTTCAGTCAGAACCTTAGTTATTAGTTAGGTTATGCCTTGTTTGGTTTGGATGCCTTTGTTTGCTTCTGATTCAGAGATGCACTTCTGATTTCAGAAAGTGACTAGGTTAGGTTGAGTTGAGCTTAGCTTATGCTTGGCTGGACTTTGTTTGGTTATTATTTTTGGATAGTTGAGCATTTAGAAACTAGATCCTCCGACTGTAGCGTGACACTACTAGTTGGTAATCTGTCATTTAGTCTAACCACGAAGCTCCTGCGGATCGACCCTGACTACCACTGTACTAGTGTGTGTTAGGTTTTTCTTTATTTTTGACCGCACGACGACCTAGGCGTGTCAGTCTACTTGACCTAGTAGATTCTAAACATAAATCTATTCGACAGAGTACTTCTTTAGAAGTGCACAAACCTTTGATTTTGATTTAATTCGCCCTTGGTTTCTTCCAATACCTTCCATTAGTCGTATGGGTGTTATGTAATGTATATAACAATATGTTTAAGGTTGGGACCCTTGATTAAGGGAATTTAAGAGTAACTAATGACTAAGTAGTCATTAGTTACGTCATTTATTGTTAATGTTAAGTGACCATAAGTGTCCAGTCCATACTAGAAGTGAATTGATGTGCTTACTTTTGTCAATGAGTTTACTACCCATATTACATGTCCTTGATTACCATACTTTGATTATTTTCAACTCTCTTTTGCATAAAATATTACATGCATATCTTACGTGATTACCATATATATTTTCTTCATTCATGAATTTTTTTTCATAAAGAGTTTTGGAAAAGGGGGATAACATGTTGATTTTAAACGTTAAGTTTTGTCATACTCATACGCAACCATGTTAGGTGGATTATGACTTGAGGTGTTACCTTGACTATAATTAGTCGTTATCCTTGACGTTGATTAGTCTTTTATCAGCCCAGTTGGAGGGCAGTGAGAGCCTTCTAGAACGCCTCACTTACACAAGGTCTCAGAATTTTTTACCCCTCGTGTGGTACTTGAGTGATATCTCACTTGTACGTAGTTTTATGGGGAGAGTGGTGTTTAATGTGTTATGTGCTAACTTTACACAGGTCTCGGGATAGGACTGTGTCGTAAGTTTGATTACCATTACACGACCCCACTTAGCTATCATTGTGAGGTGTTGGACTATGAGGTTGACTTTGAGTTAAGATTTTGAAGCATATGCATTGTATTTTGTTTTGATGAGTTTGATGATGTTTTAGAAACGCTTATAATAAAAAGCTTCTTTCATCAAAAATATTATCATGATTAACCTTTGACGTTTTGAAACATTTTTGAGGTTTTGTCTTGGGTTTGGATTATCGATTTACCTACGTCCCTTATGGTTTGGCCTCGGTAGTATTGACTACAAATTCCAAGCCAAACATTTGTATTTTGATATATATTCACGTTAGATGTTTTAATTGAAGACCAAAGGCAACTTTAGATTTTGGATATTTGGAAGTTGTATGAATTTTAGTTTAAGCCATATGTAAGGTTTACTTCAAACTATTGTCTCTTGATTGATTGATACACCATTGTGACCTTGACATCTTAAACATTTCAAATATTAAAGCCTTAACCGCTTGGGACTGTTATCCGTAAAATGTTTCTACAAGACTAAAATTGTCATATGAATATTCTTGTTTTTAGAATCTGACCTTTCGGTTGTATAATATTATTCAATAGAAGGTATATGATTCTACATGGAGGTAGTGACATAAACAAAATAAAATATGAAATATACATTCATGAAAAAAAGAAGAAAAATGAATTAAGAATCTTGTGGCCTTCACGATTCAGTCGGATTTTCATCGTTTGTTTGTTTGTTCATACGGCTTCTTAGTTCTTCAAATGCCTTCATGCTCTCTGCATCAAACCCTCCTGCAAACTGTAAAAATAGAATATTTTAAGTAACAAATAAAAATAAAAAATGTGTATAAGAAATGGTCAGTGAGTAATCTTAAGAATTACCTGATGAACACGAAAAGCAAAGCGCACGCCTTGAAGCACCAAAAACTCTCGGTTTGGTTCTTTCTCTGGTCCTTCCAAGGCATCAAGTTCTGAAGCAACCCGCTTCATGTATTTCCTAGCCAATTGCACAGATGAAAGCTTGATCTGCAAAAAAAAACACGATTTTTATACTTATTTTATATAAATTAGGGTCTGTTTGGTTTGATGAAATTAATGACGAATAAATATAATGAAATAAACAATGTAATAACATGAGTCATCACATTCCATGATCAAATTTGGTTTGTTCATAATTCTCGTATGAATTTTCTTATTATATGTAAATACATACAATTTTAACTCTATTTTATGCTTTTATTTTAACTATAATCAACAATTTATTTACAACATAAAATTTTTAATATAATTTAAAAAATTAAAAAATATATCGTTAAACTTAAATAAAAAAATAAATTATATTCCTATTATACTGACAACATACCTTGCCTACAACTCCGGAATCTTGCAACCAATTGACCGGAATGCCAAATTCTTTATATCTCGACATAGCCATGTCCCTTGTACGTAGTAATGCATAAACACTGTTCTCCACTCTAAAAAAACACCACATTGTAACATCTTAGCAACATAATATCGTAATTTACTTAAAATAAAATAATCAAGAATACATAAAACTGTTAGTACATACTTTTCAAGCAACTTGTACATTTTCTTCAAAGCAGGTTCACATGGAACACTCGGATCATCAACAAAATTAGAAACTTGTTTTTCAAGCTTCATTAGATCTTGATATTCAAACGCTGCTTCTCTAAATGCATCTGCTTTTCCTTCTGGCCAATCAAAATGCTTCAAAACTGCCCGCTCATCAACCTACAATCACATTATGTCAATTGTCAAATAGATAATCGAGTAAATTACATTTTTGGTCCCAGGTCCCTACTGGTACCAAAAATGTAATTTGTTTTAGATAATTATGATTTCAAAAACATACCAAGAACGAGAGTTCTTCATCGAGCCAGTTAACAAAAGTTAGCAGATCTTCTATGTCGGTAAATGAAGCGGCACGAACTTCGGATGCAAGTGATTCGACGAAATCTCCTTGAGTTTCCACGTCAGCTTTTACCTGAACAAAAACAGAGTAAGCATATATGATATATGTAAAAGATTTAATTTGAAAGTTTATGAATATTGACACGTACAGCTAACAGGAACGTTGACCGGTTTTCAATCTCTCCGATCATGTTACTCCGTGCATCCGCCGTGTTTGAAGCAGAAGAAGATATGATTGAGGTATCTTTTTTAGCTTCACGTTTCATTAAACTTTGGTAAAATTCAACCAACTCCGGCGCTCTGTGAACCTTATCGCCACCGCCGGCTCCTCTAGCTAGGGATCCCGGTGGAGGAGGTGGGCGGGGTGGGCCGCCAGGTGGTGGCGGCGGTGGTGGAGCACCTGGTGGAGGAGGTGGAGGCGGAGGACCACCGCCTGGTACTGGACTCGCGGTGGTTGCAGGAGCGGCTCCGGTACGTCTAGGCGGAGGTCGTGGAGTTCGAGGCGGTCTCTTTTCGATATCAGCAAATTGAATCTTACTGACAGCCGGAACAGTTGACTTTCCGTCGGTTGACTGATCACCGGAAGCATCAATTACGACTCTCTCCTTTACTTGAGCAAGTTTTGGCGGCAAACTCACTGATTTATTAAAAGTCGGTGGCTTGAAACTCGAAGTATCACCAAACCTAGCGGCTCTCGCTTGATCGGCTTTTTCCTTGATTTTCTTCTCGCGTTCTAACGCAAGCTTATGGCGGTCTTTATACGCCGGATACTTCTCATCTAAAACGCCTTCAACCGATTTCGACATCAATTGAAACGACGACGCAACGTTAGTTGGTGTTTCAGGAGAATTAGCGGAATCCTGGTCGGCGGCACCGAAGGTAGTAATGGCGACGGATTCACCGGCGTTTCGTAACATCAAAGCTTCTAACGGACCTCTCGGTTTATGGCTGACGCTAACCCTAGGAGATCCACCGGAAAACGATCGTGCAGGTGAGGTTAAAGCGCTAGAATTGTAATCGTCTTTTGATTTTCCCCCCCATTTTTTTATTTTTTGAATCAAACTCGGTTTTTTACTGAAACTACTGTATCGACTCATGGAGCTATCAATGGAAGCAGTATCGAAATCTTCGGATCCTGGAGATGATGGTTGAGAGAAGTTGCTTTCGAGATCAGTGTCGCCTCCTTGACCGCGTTCTGACCCTGCGTACTCTAACATCAACTGTTTAGCTTTTTCTTGGGATCTAGGGCTTAAGTTTTTGTTGAGATCGCGAGCTGATGTTTTTCCTGGTGTTGTTTCGTAGTTTCGAAGCTCAAATCGCAGACATGCATTGACCCAACGAAGGTAAACGAGTTCTTCAACTTCACTGAATCTGTTCATTTGAAGTCCTTCTACTTGCTTTAAGAGATCTTCATTTGTGTGTGCTAATTTGTTCACCTCTTCTTTAACCCTCGCCACCATTTCAGACTGTAGCAGCATGGGAATTACATTACTGAAAACGCATTCTTGATTCTTGTATGAATTGACAACATTATAATTTTGTAATTGATCGGTTACAATTTACAAACAACATTTGGTGATTATTCTTATGAAAATAACCATTTTGTTAAATTAGACGTTAAGACGTTAAAACGTTACCTCAGTTGTACTGGAAAGTACTGCAACTCTCGATTCAGCTGCATCGAGTTTAACGACTAATTGTCTTTTTTCATGTTGAAGCTCTCTGTTCTTCCTCTTAAGCTCAACAACTTCTACTTCTAATTCCTTCAAACTTTTCAGCTTTCTTTCAATATCAGTATCTTTCTTAAACGTTTCTTGTTCTTTCGTTTGAAGAATTCCTACTTGTTGTTTTAATAACAGGAGCTGCCCTTTCGTCTGATTTGCCTCGAGTTGAAACTGTCGTTGAAGCTCCTTGATCTTATTCCTCGCTGCATCTAATTCCTTCTTATAATTAGCTCCATTAACGACTTCTTCTTGAAGCTTTTTTCTCTCGGTTTGCAACGAATTGATTGTAATATTCAACATATCGATCTCGACTGTTTTAATTTTCAGTTGTCTTTGTAATTCAACGATGTCAGATTCCTGTTCTTTTAATCCGTAGTATTCGAGCAATTCGCCTTCGAGTTTGACTTCTCGTTCTTCCAGCTCTTTGACTAAGTTCCGTAATCGTTCGAGTTCGTTTGCGTTGTTAGCCATTTCAGCTTCGTATACTCTCTCTTTCTCGGCCGTCGGAAAGGGAATGTCAATCTCGCCGGATAACAGATCTTCAAATTCAGGTAAAATGTCATCTTCGAAATCAGGAGAATTTGATTGCGCATTGATTAAACCGCTAATTAGTTTGACCTCTTCTTTCTCCTCTTCTTCTTCATTGTTCTACACATATATAAAACCCTAGAAACGATTACAACCAAATAGCGTGAAAATGAAATACAAGACTATAAAAAAAATTCTACAATAACACATACCGTAATCTGTTTTCTATCTACCTCTTCTTTTTCATGTTGTCCAGAAGTTGATTCATCCTTTCCTGAGCTCCAATTCGCCATTAACGCATTAATTAACATCAGTATTCTTACAAATTCATATAAAACAACCGAAAAAAGCTCCATATGTTATCGAATTACCTGTTGACGGAGGACGTTTGACGCTGACCTGCTTAACTGCATAAGCTGCAATTGAAGCAGCAACAATGAAGCCTAACCTGACAATCATGTAGGTATCGTGAATATGAAATTATGAGATTGCCAATCATCTATAGATATATGGCACCAAAATCCGAAGACGCTTTCAACCAGCATCCCACGACTCCATGGTCAACCATTCAAACCATATATGAACCTCAAACGAAAAAACAGAACCTGTGAAGAACACGTAGAACTAGAACAATTCTTCTTTAGATGATAAAATTAGCAGATTTTAAGGAGCAATATGGAACTACAAAGATAGAAGTATAGAAGTTTCTGACAGGTAGAATCTCATCACATTGATGAATACAAGGAGCTACACCCACCACAGATATCTAGTGGCCAAGTTCTGTTTCGAAAGGATTGACATTCTTTAAAACGCATGAATTTACAGATAGAAAACGACTTCAGTGACCGTAATTTTAAATCATATTATCTTGTTCATATGTATTTCGGGAACTAATCAAGAGTCCAAGTTAGAAAAACGCCTTCATCATCATTTTCATTGATAACAATTAATGCGCCTATCTAAATGGACTTTGTAATTTGCATGGTGTTATCTTTATATCCAAGTACTAAAAAGCTCCCTCAAATAATACTTAAATAAAAAAAAATCTCTTCTTTTTTTTTCTTTTTTTTTTTTGTCTTTAGTGATGATTAGAAGCAAATCAAAAAAGAAAATTTCGAGTCAAAACGGTTAATTGACTTAATTCACTTGGGGAGGTGGGCCCGGTTCATAAGACAAGTGCACAAAAATGGTTACTTTTGTTGTTGAGTTTTGATGGAAAAAATGTGGGTAGATGGAAAAAGGTAGGTTAACAAAAGAAAGGTGGAGATTGGCGTTTGCTTTAATGGATTGATGCATATGGCGTATGTTAACCAAAATAATAAAAAAGAGAGTAAAACAAAACCTTATCCCTGGCTATAGAAACAAGGCTTTGTACCCACAAATTGTCGCCTTTTTGGATCTTTCTGGTAATTACCATATTAGGTAGAGGTGTACAAAACCGGATTTATGACCGGTTCGGTTTTTTGCTTTAAACTTTAAAACCGCTTTTTCCCCAAACTGGTTTTCTCGTTAACTTGTGTTGGGACAAAAAGGTATGAACTGTTATAACTGATAATATGTTATTTTTTGTTTTTTTTAATTTTTTGGATTTAACTCAAAAGAAATCGCCGGTTATTATAGTTTGTGATTACAAAATACGAAAAATCTAGGACGTCAAAAATTAAAAATTCATAAAAATATGATGTTTTGTAAAAGTATTGTTCATTTTGGTTTTGGGAATACTGGGCAATTTGAGACGAGATCACTCGGCTACAAAAACTTGAAAAATCAATATGACGAAATATGTTGTTTGGTCATGCATCAGAATGGCTGCTCTGAATGACAAAAACAATCATTTTATCCTTCTATTTAAAAATAATAGTTAATACCAATAAACAATCAAGAAATTAAAAAAAATTATACCAAAAGTGCACCAACTAGTTTACGTATGTGGGTTGCGATTTGCTTTCCGTTGAATGGTTAAGAGGCTCCCCGCCCATTCAGAGGCAAAAGTTTGACGAACCAAACACTCTTGATGGTTGAATCATTCAAAAGTTGCATCTAAATGGAACCATTCGGAAGCTGTCTGTTTCATTCAGAAGCTATCAAATAGACCCTAAGACAAAACAAGAATATAGTTGGATATTTGAGACACGTCACAATAATACAAAAAACCGAGATTTGCTAAAAATACGAAAATAGCCGAGATACGAGATAAATGAGGACTTTGAGTGGTGAGATTAAACCAACACTACCAACACAACACCTATTGAAGAACCATGATTAATCTCATTAATATCTTGTAATCCTAGCTTATTGAGATAGTTAGATCTTGTAAAAAAAAATATTTTTAATAAATATTAGTGGATGTTTGATAATCATGATTAAAAAAATATTTTTAATAAATGCATAAGGTACAAGTCCTTGTGGTTACTATTGATTTCAACGCTTGAAATTCGTATCCTTCAAATCAAATTAAG
Source organism: Cichorium intybus (assembly GCA_023525715.1). Taxonomy (NCBI): domain Eukaryota; kingdom Viridiplantae; phylum Streptophyta; class Magnoliopsida; order Asterales; family Asteraceae; genus Cichorium; species Cichorium intybus. The sequence continues at coordinate 28,370,544 of CM042010.1, read as the reverse complement.
CACAGAAAGAAAGAAATTTACAGACTACAACACATTCACTTTTGAGGCTTTGACCTAATAATCGTACATTTGATGTAGTGTTAGAAACAGTAAAAAGCTCCGGAAACTTTGGTTTTTATTCTAAAAGCAATTCGCCTACATAAACCCTAGTTTTCTATTACGTGCACAGACATATATAACCACTGTTCTACATAAACCCTAGTTTCCTATTACGTGTACATGTATAATCATTGTTTTGTTGACACAGAGCACTAGCTAGATCATTTTGTTTATGAGAAGTTGAAAAAATAAAACAAAAACGAACAATTTTTACCTCATTTGCAAAGATCTGATTTCATGACGATGAGCCGATTAGTAACCAAATAATCCATGGATTCTAGTGCAAAAGTTAGTAGCGAAGCTTCGAGATTAACTTTTTTTTCGCCGGATGAATTTATACCGACACATCGATGGTTTGGAGGATAAAAGATGTGCGTTTGTGCTTGATTTGAAAATGTAAATGCGGGTTTGTAAGAGGGAGAGATGAAAGAGGCGTTTGTTTTCTAATGGCGGGAATTAATTTTCAAAAATCTACAAACTTTGTAAAGGGCTAATCACATTTGTTCCCACCTTTTTTAAATATTGGTAATTGAGCAAGGTAGTTGTTTCCTTTTTACTTTTTTTTTTTTTATTATTTGAACGGCAGAATATATAGCACAAAGTAACAAGATGCTAGTAAAAAGTTACAAGTTACAAGCGTTGAAAGAAATAACTAATCCATTCAAACCAATCTAAACTAGAAAAACACAATCTATGCTTAATCCAATTAAAAGCAACAAACTTAATATCGTCCGCCGTTTTAAAAGGAGAACATTTGCAACCTCGAAAGACCGAAGAGTTGGTAGAATTCCAGATGCACCACACAACCGATACATAAGCGCCTTCCTAATCTTCTTCCTTTTCTTGCCTTGAGCCTAGGGGTGAGCATAGGCGGGTACCCGCCTAATTTGGCTGGAACCGGAACCGGAACCGGAATCGGCGGTTCCTGAAAAGTTGGAACCGGAACCAGTCTAAGCGGTTCTTAAATTTTAGGAACCGGAATCGGAACCAGCGGTTCCGGTTCCGAAACAGGGTACCCTGTTACGTCAACTTTTTTTAATTTCGTCGTTACAAAAAGAAATATTATCTATAGAAACAAAAGCTAACTGATAGGATTAGTTTATTACGATACAAGTTACAAATTACAAAGTAAATGTAATTCAATAATAGTTATAAAAAGTTACACATGACAAAGTAAATATAGTTCGTTACAATATAAGTGATAAACGGCAAATGATAGATTGATTTTGATTTGTAAATATAAGAATGATTAAGATCCTATAATAAATAGTATATTATGATCACCTAATCTAATTTTTAATATATATATATATATATATATATATATATATATATATATATATATATATATATATATATATATATATATATATACATACAATTTTTTTTAAATACAGGGTACCCGGAGGGTACCCGTTCCAAAAAAATGAGAACCGGAACCGCTTAGAACGGTTCCATTATTTTAGGAACCGGAACCGGCAGATCCGAGGCGGTTCCGGTTCCAAAAGCGGGTACCCTGTTTCGCTGCTCACCCCTACTTGAGCCTCCTGAACCAAGATCTGCTGAAAGTGAACGAGACTACCGGGAATCACCGAACGAGAACTGTACCAGGAGGCAAACCAACTCTAGACCTGAATGGCAAAGCTACAACCGAAGAATAAATGATCAAATTCTCCTCTTCCACCCTACATAAAGAACAACTAACTGAATGCATATTGACTCCTTTTTCCAACAAATTTCCATAAAATTCCAGATGCACCACACAACTGAGTACATAAGTGTTGGATGTTTTGATGGGTTTTGAGAAGCTAAAAACGATCTTTTTTTTATAAAAAAGCGGCAACGGAAGCAATTTTAAAATAACTATTATTTTAAGATCATTTTAACAAAACCACCAAGAGGATCCAATTACATGAACTAGAAAGATTATAACAACACATATGATGTAAAGAAGACAACATTTGTAGACTTTGATCCCACTTGGTTTGGGGGAGTTGATGAAGATGGCAAAAACTCAAGAAATAGTTTCTTTATAATGTATCTACCAACAAGTATATGTCACCAAGAATGCTATTTCTCATATTGTATAAAATACTTCTTAAGCCTTTAAGCACTTATCACAAATAAGTCTTAAAGGATAAGCACTTCCAAACACCCAACACTTTCGCTAGTCTACTTTAGAGAGAAATAGGGGAGGGGGAGAGAGGACTCGGCCAACAACAAGGGAAGAGGAAAACTCACTTCAAAGAAGATGTCTTACACTCTCTTATATACCCATATGTGAGATCTAAGACTCATGCTTTCATTAAATGCAAAGGGATGGATCTTACAAGCATGGTGCTTGTAAGAACAAAGTCAAACAAGCAACACATGCCCATGCTTTAAGCATGTGGCCGAAAAAAGGAAAAGGGAGAGTATGGAGTGTCTTACACTTCATACAATTTAATACTTGTACATGTCTTTATCTAGTGGTTATCAAAATGTCCAAAAAGATGTACACAACTTATTAAATCATATCTTTTGATTATACAGCTAGTTATAATCTCTAGTAATATTATTTTCTTAAAATAATAATTTCCAAATTTATTTTCACAAAATCATAATTTCTCCAAAATTAAATACAATAGTTGAATATATCTATTAATAATCGAATTCTTAATAAATAATCAATAAGTGACAACTTGCTAAAGGTGTAACCCTATAGGATCATATGTTATTGGAAAACATCATTCTGAAATGATTATTGAGCATATAGATCCAACACATTTCAATTGGACCTGGCATGATCCTACCCCCACGGGACTCGGCACCATACTACTTCTGCTTCTCATCCCTACTCCTGCTTCTCATCCAAAATGGACATATTTCGTACATAGTGGTAATTTCAACAAATGCCTAAAAGTTAGGTCAATTACCTATATTCAAGAAAAACATGTCGTCATTTATTCTGATTATCCCTTGTTTTTAGATTATTTGTTTTTACTTGGTATTAAAAAAAATTTGAACGGCATAATATATTAAGAAACTAGCATGACACTAGACAATTACAGAATAAAAGCATTACAAGAAGAAACTATCCACTCAAACCAATCTGAGATCTATTTTTAATCCAATTAAACGAAAATAATTGAATCTCATCCGTCGTTTTGAAGAGAGAACCTTTGTGATTACGGAACAAAGAGGAGTTTCGGGACTTCCAAATACACCAACCACCGAATACATCAACGCCTTTCACAATTTCTCTCTACGCTTAACCTGCAACAGGGAGCATAAAAGCTGCTGAAAATGATCACAACTGCTAGGAACAGTAGGAATCAGCCCACACCAAGACACAAACCAAGTTCAAACCTGTTTGGAGAAAAATCAGTCAAAGAAGGCATGATCGACGTCCTCAAAATCAAACTTACACAAAGTACAACTACTAGAAGTCGACGACACACCTCTGTCAATGAGATTTAACACCACAGGAACCCGATTAAGCAAAACTCTCCACACAAAACGATTAAGTTTAAGGGGCACCCAACTTATTCATCTAAACCTCCATAAATTACTAGCATCCAAACTGTTTTTCTCCATAAGATTTCTAAGAGAACCCACCGAAAACTGCCCCGAGGTGTCACCTCTCCACACCCAGTTATCGGGAACCGAAAAAAGTTGCACATCCCTAGTTAAATTGCATAAACTGTCCAACTCCAACGATTCAGCCCCAGTTATAGGCTTTCGCTTCCAGCACCAAGTTGGATTAAAGCCCTGCACCAGAAATTCGATCTGAAACCACACAGCCCTTAACCGCTTCAATTTTATAAAGCATTAGAAACATCTCCTTAATGGGCACCACTCCGAACCATTTATCTCTCCAAAAATGGGTATGCTTACCATCCCCCAAAATCATGTACATATCATTATCAAGGCTAATGTTCCACTCTTCAAGCTCCCAAATTACTTGAGAAATAGAGAACCAAGTCCACGAGATTCCTTTTTTCGCAATCGGCATCCCATTTAAAGCCTTAATACAAGAGGACCAAAAGTTGTTCTTTTCCACTTTAAGTCTCCACCACCATTTCGCAAGAAGCGGAACATTTAAGTTTCTAAGGGAACCAACACCAAGACCCCCAAAGTTTTTGGATTTTGCCACCATTTCCCAAGAAACACAATGAATTTTCTTCTTAACATCCAAACCATTCCAAATAAAACTTCTTCTAATACTTTCCAAAGACTCCACCACTTTTTAGGGGCTTTAAATAAGAAAAAATAATAAATAGGAAGACTCCCAAGAACAAACTTTATGAGCGTAATTTTACCACCAAAAGAAAGATTATTGGCTCTGCAAGACGAGAGCTTAGATTTAAAATTTTCAACAATCGGCCCCCAGTACCTAGCAATTTTCATATTAGCACCAATTCGAAGGCAAAGTTCCCCGGCTCACAATGAAGAGTACTAGCAAGCCGATCCACTTCCATCTTATCTACCCCAGTACCAAACACTTTGCTTTTAGCAAGATTCACCTTTAGACCAGAGGCAAGGAAAAAACATCTAAGAATGCGATTTAAATTAATTAGATTCACTTCGGACCATTTGCAAATTAAGGTTACATCATCCGTGTACATTACATGGGAGATATACGTACCATTGTTAGGAGGCGCAACACCATGAAAAACATGACTATAACAAGCTTCTTTTAAAGAGACACTAAGACCTTCCATAGCGATAATGAAAAGAAAAGGGGATAAGGGATGACCTTGACGAACCTCTCTCTTGATATCAAAATCTTTTGTAGGAGACCCGTACACCAAGAAGCTCTAGCGGAGGAAAGACAACATTTAATCCAATTTCTCCATTTGGCACCAAATTTCATTTGCTCCAAAACCGAAGCCAGAAAGTTTCAATTAAGAGAATCGAAGGCTTTGTCAAAGTCCACTTTGAACATAAGAAATTACTTTCATTTAAAATGAGAGGCCCATCAAGAATGCTTCTACCCTCTACGTAAGCCGATTGCTCCATGCTAATTAAATTTCCGAGCACCTTTTTGAGTCTCAACGAAAGTAATTTGGAGATAATCTTATACAAACATCCAATGAGATTAATCGGCCTATAATCTTTGATTACTAACGGGTCCGTTTTTTTACGGATCAAATAAATAAAAGATACATTACACAATTTCCTTATGCTTCCGATATCTTCAAAATGTTTCACAAACCCGATAATATCAAATTAAAGAGACTCCCAATAAACTATTATGAATTTGAAAGTAAAGTCATCGAGCCCCGGAGCCTTGTCACTACCACAAGTCCAAAATTGTATTTTTTATCGCATCCTCGGCGAACGGCGCTTCTAAAAAACTTCTGTCTGAAACAGAAAGCTTTTTAAAACGTTGACTATGATATTTCAGCCTCACCTTGCACGGTTCGTCAAATCTAGAAGCAAAAAATTTACAGATGGCATTGGTGATAGTGATCGGATCCGTAACCCAAGTACCATCAATCGAGAGACCATTAATAGTATTCCGCTTTTTATGTCCATTGATAATACCATGAAAGAATTTGCTGTTCTCGTCTCCTTCTATATCCCATTTTATTCGCGATTTCTGCTTTAGATCAAGCCTTTGATTATAATCAATTTCCATAATTCTTTTTTTTCCAAAGCTTCCTGACATTCCTCTCCGGAGTTAATAAATCACGCGATTCAGCCAACAGCTCCATATCATCCACCTTTTGATATCCGCCTTCAACCTTTGCAACTTTTTGAGAAACCTCAAATCCAGTCTACTGCATTGAAGATCTAAATTCCAGGCGAGTTCAATCACATCTCCAAGCTCATCCAAGTTAATCCACGATTTATAAAATCTAAAAGGTACACGTCCGTAATCAAGAAACTCACACGAGAGAATTGAGAAACAAGTTTGTAGTAATTGAAATCAGAAATCCTCACCTTATATTTTTATTATAAATTGTAAGTTAACTTAATTTGATAGTTAAAAGTCCAAACACCATCACCACCACCACCCGTACAAAAAAAAAAAAAAAAAAAAAAAAAAAAAAAAAAAAAAAAAAAATCAAGTTTTTTACGATAACTATTAACTATTTATATAGCATTATAATTAAACAATCCAAGTTGACACCATGTTGTGTACCTAGTTCAAAATCATGAAAATAGTGACATTAAGTTTAACCCTTTAAAAAATACAAATTACAATTCGTTTACAACGGTCAAAAACTGTCTCTTTCACCTACAACACCCTCTTGGCCTCTTGATTATCACCATAACAAAAGCCCGCAAAAGGCTCAAATTTTGAGCCTATGTTTTTGTATGATCTCAAACCAAATTATTATATTTTTTAATTTTTTAATTTATATTCCCACAAATACATCAATCATACTAAATCGGCTAACTAACGACTGCCCCATTTCCACCTTCGCTCAACTTCCTCAAGAACCTTTGTACGTGCTTGACCTTTTTTTGCTTCATCCTCTATCCAAGATCTACACCAATAAAAAAAATTAAAAAATAAAAACATCAAAAACGTATCTAAACCCGAAAATCTTCAATATATATGTACCTGAGTATACGAAGGGCTTCTAATTCAGCTTCAAGTATAGATTTTGTATCAAGAATTCTTTCATATTTAACCTCCAATTTACTCACATCAACGCGCGTTTTTTCTCTCTCATCCACATAATTATCGCGTTCATATGCAAGTTTTTCATTAATTTCATCAACTTCTTCTTTCAAGCTTAAAAGCAACTGTTTTTGACATTCTAAAGCTGCTTTTTCCTTCAAATAACCACTCACACCGTTTTCTTTATCAATTTTTTGTTTTTCCAAATCTTTAAGTGCTTTAAAATAAACCGATTCCACCTCCAAACGGTGCCTTTTTTCATCTTGAAATTTTTTCTCCCAAAATCTTTGTATGTCTCCTCTTTCAAGAAGCTCGGATTTTATTTCTTTGATTGTGAATTTTCTTGAAGAATTTTCGGATTTTATTTTTGAGAATTCTTGGTGGATTAATTCGGTTGTTTTTCCACTTGTGAGTGCCACTGCTGCTTGTGCTTTTGTGCATGGTTTTGTGGGCTGAAACCGCTTCACTTGACCTGATTATTTAAAAAAAATATATTAAAAAAAATGAATTGAGGGTAAATTTGTAAAATGGCACAACTTGGGTGTTGTTTGTTTTTGATTTAGTGGACTTAATGTGGAAAGATAAATAAGGTTGTTTTTAACTTTTTTTATGACTTTATATATATATAAAAAGTCTTGATAGCTTAACGGTAGAAAGAATGTGACTTTATCCATTCAGACACTACAATTTACCAAATTACCCTTACTCTAAATAATTGTGTATTGGTTGTACTTGAGAAGGGTAAAATGGTCATTTATGACTTTATATATATAAAAAGTCTTAATAGGTTAAGTGTAGAAAGAATGTGACTTTATCCATTCAGACACTACAATTTACCAAATTACCCTTACACTAAATAATTGTGTATTGGTTGTACTTGAGAAGGGTAAAATGGTCATTTATGACTTTATATATATATATATATATATATATATATATATATATATATATATATATATATATATATATATATATATATATATATATATATATATAAAGTCTTAATATGTTAAGTGTAGAAAGAATGTGACTTTATCCATTCAGACACTACAATTTACCAAATTACCCTTACACTAAATAATTGTGTATTGGTTGTACTTGAGAAGGGTAAAATGGTCATTTACGACTTTATATATATAAAGTCTTAATAGGTTAGGTGTAGTAGAAAGAATGTGACTTTATCCATTCAGACACTACAATTTACCAAATTACCCTTACTCTAAATAATTGTGTATTGGTTGTACTTGAGAAGGGTAAAATAGTCATTTATGACTTTATATACATAAAAAGTCTTAATAGGTTGAGTGTAGAAAGAATGTGACTTTATCCATTCAGACACTACAATTTACCAAATTACCCTTACTCTAAATAATTGTGTATTGGTTGTACTTGAGAAGGGTAAAACGGTCATTTACTCATATTCAAACGGTTCATTGTCTAAACAAAAACAAAAAAGTCTTTATTTATACAAAATACTTTTTCACTTTCGTTCTTTATTAAGTCGTTCTTTCTGTATTAAGTCAAAAAAAACTTACCAAATTTAAGTCATGTTCCCATTAAGTCAAAAAGAAATTACAATGCATGTGATGTGAGATATGTTGAGAAATATAAAAATAAATAAATAAAATACCAAAAACTTTTCTCATTATGCTTTTGTCATTTGCCAACATGTCCATGAAAATCACATGCAAATCATGTGACTTGAGCTCCCTTGCATCCAGAAACCCTAATTTGTTCCTTAATATCTGGACTGTAAAAATGTCAGTTCTTAATAAATTAAAGAAAAATAGTAAAAGGATAAATGATTTTATATTATTCCTACCTCTTCGTTTAGTCCTGTTATGACATCATACTCTAATTTGGCTCTCCAACCAATAAGATCCTCACGTGATATAAATCTAGAAACCAAATAAGATAAATAACATGTAAAAAGAGAAAACTTTTATTATTTATGCAACAATGTTTCACCTTTTTTTTTCCAAATATATGCAAGAAAATGGTTTTTTATAGAAATATGCAACAAAATTATGTTTTAGGACTAATTTTTTTAATTGGTGAGTGGTTGGATAATTCATGTCAGTTGAATAAATTGGTAATTGGTAAAAAGGTGAAATATTGTTGCATAAATTGGTTAAAAAGAAGGTGAAGCCTTTTTGCATAAGCTTTAAATATAAAATGATGTATATTTGAAGGGTTAAATGCATATTTATGAAACAATGTAAAACTGGTTTTTTTATAGAAAATACACAACGTTTTTTTTTTTTTTTCCTTTTGGGATTAAAAGATGCAATATTTTACATCTGTTTAACCAGTGAAACATGGTTGCAGAATTTGTTTCAGTTAAATTGGTAAAAAAAAAAAAAGTGAAACATTGTTGCATAAATTGGTGATAAAAGAACAAAGTTGCATTTTTTGTCATTTAGTGAAAATTTTGAAAATTTGTTGCATAAATAGGCATATTTTGGTAACATGTTTCTGGTTACTATGTTTGCATATTTTGGTCCTGGAATGAAACTTAGTCGCATATTTCATCTAAAAAAAAACATTATTATTGCATAAATTGAAAAGAAAAATATTAAACATTGTTGCAAAAATGTGTATTTAATTTTAAGTTTTTAACCCTATATTTAACATACCTTTCTGGGAAAAAATTTGTATCCACATCAGAAGTTAAGTTTTTACTGGACAGCTTGCTCATAACAACACCAGCCTCAGCCAAAGCTATTTTACAAATATTTAACACAAGATAAATATTTTAAATAATTTTAGAAAAAAAGAAAAGATGTATAAATTATAATACCTTGAATGTAAACAAAATCAGGATCTTCACTCTTAATGTCATCAAAAGCATTAATAGTAGATCCAGCTAATGCAACAGATGGTACTATCCTATTTTTCGGATTCCTAACTCCCAAAAAAAGATTATATAAAAGATAATTAAATAAAAAAAATTATATAAAAAGTAAATGCAAAAGTTGTTACCTTTCAAGTCTTGAGTTAAGTAGAACTAGCCATCTTGCATATTCTCTCCTAGAACATAATTCATCTGCCTTGACTTCATCTTGTATTATCTGTATATCTTAATTACACGTTATTAAGAGTTATTTAACTAATCAAATATCAATTTATTAATATAAGCACAATAATAATAGCAAACAAAATACTCCCTCCATTCCAAAAGGCAACATTTTCCTTTTTTTTTTGTCCCAAAAAATGCAAGATTCCCTTTTTTTTTGGCAAATTTTGAATCCTAATTTACTTTCTTAACCTTTTTTTATTTGAGAAATTAGAATTCGTGAATTAAATACAACACAACACCTTCAGATTCTTCAACAATAATAGAGCCTCTTGTTGAGTAGGATCTGCAGAAACTGAAACTACAACTCTTCCAGGCTTTTCTTTTGCACTAATATGATCAATTACTGTAATATAAATAAAAATGAAAAGAAAACATTTAATTAAATAAAGAATCCCTTACAATAACACCATGAATGTACCAAAAACTGTGTCAAAATCTTTAAAATACCTTCTTCTGCTGTGTCATCAGCTTTTTCAGAAACATCTTCCATCAATGGCGTAATAACAACTTCATCCTCATTTGATGTATCTTCTGAACTCAATGTCTTTTTGTCAACAATTACATGAAATGGACTGCTAAATCGCAAAACATAACCTGAAAAGATATCGTTTTTGAAAGATTGCATCACCCAACAGATATAAACACGATCCTTTGAATCTAATCAATGGAAGTAATCAGGAAAAAGAGAAAGATTTACCTTTTTTTGACAGCGTAAAATGAGCAAAAACAGCAATTAGAGCCACAAGTGAGGTCCCAATACCAAACAGTAGAAATTTAGGCAATCCTGATTCACGAGAGACTTGTGTTTAGATCCCAATGTGATTCCACTTTTACTTTTTAACATGTGTTGTAAGATTCAATACAGTTATCGCATTGCCGTGAAATGGATCAAACTCCAGATGAACTAGCTTGGTTAGTACGCAAACTCAAATTGTAGCTAGCGAGGGGGAATTTAGGGTTTAGAAACACTACCTTCTTTGCGTTTCTTCGGGCTTACAGTTTCTTCAAGTATCGCCCAACCATTGTAGTCTTCTGCGTCCCGTCTATCAGAAGACGATTCGATGTTATCCCGGGTAACTGAAGCAGATAGAGATACTAATCTTCGTCTTCTAGCTCTAGGGTTTGAGGGTCTGAAAACACCTTCAACGGTCAAAACTGGAAATGGATGTGAAAATTGAAGAAAGAGGCGATTTCTCCTAGGATGATGAAGAGGCAGAAAGTTGGTTACAGAAGAAGAGCACATTGTCTTCCTCTAGTGCTGTAAATTCAGAAGCACAAATTAGGGTTTTTTTAGATGAGGAAGGTTGATGAAATCCAACATCGTGTGTGCTTCAAGATTCTGTAATCGAAGAAGAGTAAGGGTTTAGCTTCGACCGTTTCATGTCAAATTTACCGTAGTCAGTGTACTCGATTTCCTCATTTTTTTCTAACCCCTTAATCTTATCTTGTTCTTTTTGGTGTCGGGTTCAAAGAAAAGAATAAATAAATATCTAGTTACATAAATAGTCCTTGGACTTTAGATAAGATGTTACAGTAAATTACAACTTTGTCAAAGGGACATAACTTTTTTTTTTTTTCTAACCCCTTAATCTTATCTTGTTCTCCCAACCGAGTATTCAGCATTTGGCGCATATCTTCCCGCATTTCTGTTTTTAAATTGCTGATGAGATTTTGTATAGCCTCTAAAGTCACAGGTGGAGGTTGCGGTATTGGGTTTGGCATATCACCCATATTGTCTGCATCGTTGACGGGAATACACCCACGAGATGGAGTATGACTGGCTGCCCGTCCGTCACTTGAAAGGTTCTGATCACCGCTCTCCATTTACTATATAAAATAAAATAGATTTACATTTATCATTCCACATAAATATATTTATCAATATATCTGAAAACTGTAGCATGTGATCTTCCTATGGAACTTGCGTTCCCAAGTATCTCTCTACTAGCTTCCACAACCAAATTCCTCAGGTTCCCTCGGGACTTCACCATTTCCAAAGCATATCCTGTGGTTACAATAATACGGGCCCAATATTATTTTAACCACCTATATACCTTGGCTCTGATGTTATCACAAGATTTACTGATTCATCGGTTTCTGTGGATTCCAACGTTATAGTTTACCGACTCTACCCCGTTAGTTAGTACCTAGTACTACTACTTTACTTATTATTAGTCCAATAGTTTAAGCCTAGGATGGTTACCCAACCTAATTCGCTTAAACCATGGCTCTGATACCAAATTGTAACACCCCAACTTTTTACACAAATTTTTTTTATCCAAACTTATATTACAAATATTTAGTCATACAAGCCATTTAAGTTTTTACAAACGGGGTATCACAAATTCGCATCATAACCACAGTTCAAACCTGTTTATTTTACATTCTGTACAACATAAGCTACGGTCCCACACCCAACTCTTCTAACGCCCTTCCTGCTTACCTGAGTACATAGCATTTTAAAAATAATATGTGAGACATAATGTCTCGTGAGCATTATGGGTTTAGACCCAAAACAGTTTTCCAATAATAACATTACTCTTTAAATTTCCAATGTTTTATTTCCTATGAGCGCACCCATAGGTATTCCTTATTTTGTGATGGTACATTCCTACGAGCGCACCCGTAGGTTTTATACGAGACGCACCCGTATAACTACTTCCCCAATAACATGAAACGGATTCATCTATCAAGGTAAGACAACTACTTCGCGACGGGAGGTACCATCCCAGTAGTGTCTTTTTGCCACCCCTACCGCAGCAGGCCGTGGTCTTTATCCGGATACTAAGCAACTCATCATCATGGGCCAATCACATTATTAGTTCACTGTATTTCTGATTCTCTTTCTTACATATTATAAGAATATATTTTCAGAAAATACTTTTAAAGCCATAAAACCACTTTGACTCCAAAACATTTTTAAATAAAATTCATTTTGCTATGTACCCGAAAATCCACATAACACTCACCTCAAATCACCTAGGAGTTATTTAGCTTCCTGAACTCCTTTTCCTTTCACTTGGTTATCCGTATTTGAACCACCGCCTATTATATTCAAAATATACATTTATATTCAATTCATATATATAATAATCAACTTTACAGCACCAGAGTGCTATACTATGCAATTACAGGTTATATTAGACTACAACCCTCATTATAATAGCTTCCTTTAATTTGTAAATTTTCCCGAAATACGTGTATTTTACTACAGTACCCTCGGGAGGTCGTATTTCGGTTTCGACAATTTTCTACAAAGTTTTGGACCATAAGGGACCTATGTTTGAAATTTGAGGTCAAACGGACAAGTCTAACCCCAACTTCCAAAATTGAAGTTGGCTTGGCAGAATGCTCACTGCATTTCTGCATTTTGGTCCAGGCGCGACGTCGGGTCACGATCCATAGAGATCGGGTCGCGATCTCTGAGTGTGTTGCCATTTTTGACAATTTTTCAACTATAACTTCCACTATTTCCCTGCATTAAGTCCTTAATTCATATCTTAATCCTTATGGGACCATTCTAAGGCAACAACCTTCAGTTTTTATCAAGTTTTAACGTATGGAAATTACCAATTTCAATTAATCTCACAATTTCCCCTTTTTACCCATTGTCACTAAAACTGTAAAATTTTGCAAATAATCACTTAGGAATGTCTTAATACATCCTAAATGATCCTTAGAACCCAACAAAACCATTAAAATCAGTTTTAATCCAACAAACCCATTTCTAGGGTTCTTAAGCTCAAATTCCATTTTTATGAATTCCACCACAATTTATGGTTAGAAATCTATTACTTGTGTTGATTTGAGCTAAATGAGACATATGAATTCGTTGGATTGCTCTCATCTTCAAATTTCAGTTTAGAAACTATCTACCACAACTTGGAATTGTGAGTTTATATCGTAGAAACTTACCTTAAAACTTGAAACCACCAAATTCCAAGTAAAATCTTCAATCTTTGATGCTAATTTTTGTGAGCCTTCAAGCCTCACGTGTGTCTCCAGCCCTCTCTCTCGAACTCTCTGAAATGTTCTGGGGAATTATGGGAGATTCTTCTCCTATGTATAATTCCAACATTTGCAATTCACCCCCCTCAAGTCTCAATGTTTAGGTTTCGGCACTAAAAACATATTTTTATTACATAAGGTCTCATTGTTTTGCATAATTATCCCATTACACAAATTATTTTACACCAAGGTCCAAGACATGGCAAAAAGACCAATTTGCCCTTTTTCCACAATTTTACTAATACACACGATTATTATACATTTTACTACGAATTTTCATGGGTTCTTACAACCTCTCCCCCTTAAGAGGATTCCGTCCTCGAAATCTCTTCATAGTTTGTGAAATCCGGGTATCTTTTCTTCATTTCCTCCAACGTCTCCCAAGTCAAATCTGAACCCGATGAGTGCTTCCATTTGACCAAAACTAAGTCAATTTCTTTATTCCTCAGTTTCTTAGTTCTCACTTCCAGCATTGCTTCTGGTTCTTCTGTCAGCTTATTCGGGGCCTCTACTTTTAAGTCTTCCAACGGGATAACAAGTTCACTCTTTCCAAAGTACTTTTTCAAATAACACACGTGGAACGTATCATGTATACCACTTAGTTCGCGTGGTAATTCTAACTTGAAAGCTTGTTCTCCAATTCGTTTTAAAATCTTGAAGGGTCCAATATATCTTGGACTCAGTTTACCTCTTTTTCCGAATCTTACCACACCTTTCCACGGTGATACTTTGAGCATTACCAGATCACCTTCTTTTAAATCGTAAGGTCTCTTCTTCAAATCTGCATAACTCTTCTGCCTATCCTGAGCAGCTTTCATATTAGCTTGAATTATTTTGATCTTTTCGTTTGTTATCCTTACGATTTCTGGCCCAGTTATTTTAGTCTCCCCCGCTTCCAACCAACACAAAGGGGTTCTACACTTTCTGCCATATAGAGCCTCAAATGGTGGCATTCCAATACTGGAATGATAGTTGTTGTTATAAGAAAACTCTACCAACGGCAAGTGTTCGTCCCAATTTCCACCAAAATCCAAAACACACGATCGTAGCATATCTTCTACGGTCTGAATGGTTCATTCACTTTGCCCGTCTGTCTGGGGATGATAAGTTGTACTCATTTTAATTTTCGTCCCCATTCGTTCCCGTAGTGCCTCCCACAATTTTGAGGTAAATCGTGGGTCTCTATCAGACACAATTGACAAAGGAGCTCCATGAAGTCTTATAACTTCATCCATGTATATCTGTGCCAATGTCTCTAACTGGGTAGTTTCTTTAATTGCCAAAAACATTGCACTCTTAGTCAAGCGGTCAATAATGACCCATATACAATTATGACCTCTTCTAGTTCTTGGCAACCCAACTATGAAATCCATGGTTATGTCTTCCCATTTCCCCGCTGGAATTTGCAGTGGTTGAGTATTTCCATACGGGACTTGGTGTTCCGCCTTCACCTGTGCACAAGTTGCATATTTGGAAATATACTTTACTATTCTTTTCTTCATTCCCGGCCACCAATACTGTTCTTTGAGATCCCTATAAGTTTTCGTACTTCCTGGATGAATGGAATACTTTGACTTATTGGATTCTTCTAGAATCAACTTTCTGATTCCACCAGCTTTTGGTACCCATACGCGGTTTCTGACTGTCTTTAATCCCTGAGTATTTTCTTCAAGCACCAAATCCTTCCCCAGCTTTTCCTTCTTTAAGTCACCTCTTTCCAATACTTGCTTTTGCGCGTCTTTAATTCTTTCTATTAGACTTGATTTCAACTCTATCCGCATCAACCTTTCTTGACTTTTCTTTTCGTGAAATTTTCGGCTTAAAGCGTCTGCTACCACATTTGCTTTCCCAGGATGGTAGGCGATTTCACAATCATAGTCATTTATCAGCTCCAGCCACCTACTTTGCCTCATATTAAGTTCCTTCTGTGAGAATACATACTGCAAGCTTTTATGATCGGTGTACAGGGTACACTTTGTTCCGTATAGGTAATGCCTCCAGATTTTTAATGCAAACACAATTGCTGCCAGTTCCAAATCGTGCGTTGCATATCTTGTTTCTGGTTCTTTTAATTGGCGAGAAGCGTACGCTATCACTTTTCCCCGCTGCATTAGTACGCAACCCAATCATCTGTTTGAGGCATCACTATACACCACGAAATCTTCAATTCCCTCCGGCAAGGTAAGAACCGGTGCATCACATAACTTCTCATTCAATGTTTCAAACGCTTTCTCTTGTTCCGCCCCCCATTCAAATTTTACCCCTTTTCTTGTTAGCTTTGTAAGAGGTACTGCAATTTGTGAAAAATCTTGGATGAATCGTCGATAGTAACCGGCAAGTCCAAGAAAACTTCTCACTTCTGTCGGGGTCTTGGGTATTTCCCATTTCATCACTGCTTCCACCTTTGCCGGATCAACTTTAATGCCTTGGATTGAGACGACGTGTCCAAGGAATTGCACTTCTCTCAACCAGAATTCGCACTTCGAAAATTTTGCGTATAACTTCTCTTTCTTTAAAACTTCCAGTACCGTTCTCAGATGATTCTTGTGTTCTTCTGCATTCTTCGAGTAGAAAGAATGTCATCAATAAAGACGATAACAAACTTATCAAGGAACGGTTTGCACACGCTATTCATCAAATCCATGAAAATTGCCGGGGCGTTAGTCAGACCAAAAGGCATGACCAGAAATTCGTAATGCCCGTAGCGAGTGCGGAAAGCAGTCTTCTCAATATCTTTGTTTCTTACGCGTACTTGGTGATAACCAGACCGGAGGTCAATCTTTGAGAAATAGTCAGCGCCTTGCAACTGATTAAACAGATCGTCTATACGTGGTAACGGGTAACGATTCTTAATGGTAATTTTGTTGAGCTCGCGATAGTCAATGCACATTCGCATCGAACCATCCTTCTTTTTAACAAACAGCACCGGCGCACCCCAAGGTGACGAACTGGGACGTATGAAGCCTTTATCAAGAAATTCCTGTAATTGGGACATCAACTCCCGCATTTCAGTCGGGGCTAAACGGTAGGGAGCACGGGCGATAGGAGAAGCTCCGGGTACAAGATCAATTCGGAATTCTACTTGTCTCTCGGGTGGCAAACCGGGTAGATCATCTGGAAATACTTCGGGGTATTCTCTCACCACATCGATGTCATTTACTGTTTTCTTTGCTTTATCTTCCGCTATTACATACGCTAGAAAAGATGAGCATCCTTTCATCAAACATCTTCTAACTTTCGCTGCACTCATCAAACTTGACATCCTCTTGGGTTTTTCACCATAAACATACACTTTGCTACCATCCGGAATTTTCACCGACACTATCTTCTTTCCACATGCAATTTTCGCATCGTTGGTCCCAAGCCAATCCATACCAATGACAACATCAAAAGTCTTCACTCCTATAGGAAGAAGATTCAACGAGAATTTCTTGTCATCTATGCTGAGTTCACAACCGCGATACACGTGTTTTATCTCCACCTTCTTACCACTTGCCAATTCGACCTCACATACATAATCTAATGGTTCTAACGGTACGTTGAATTTTAGACCAAACTCATGGGACACAAACGAACACGTAGTGCCAGAATCAAATAATACGTAAGCAGGCATCTGGTTAATTAATAGGGTACCTGAGACCACGTCTTGTGTCTCATTTGCTTCTTCCCGGGTGAGCTGGAAGGCGCGAGTCTTCACCTTTTGAGGCTCCGTCTTTTTCTACGCAGTTGATACCATTGTCTCGCCACCCTTCTTCGGACAGTTGAAACTATAGTGCCCCTTTTCGTGACATGAGAAACACTCGACTTCGTTGAGTTTCGGATAGGTACATTCCCTAGCCTTGTGACCCGTTCTTCCACAGTTAAAGCAGGCCGTACTTCCCGTCTTGCATTCGCCCGTATGCTCTTTCCCACACTTGTCACACGTCTTCCGGCTGCCCTGTTTGGTCGACATCACCACTGACTTCCCCTTCTTATTCCAACTACTACTCCCGCCGCTGAATTTACGTTTATCCCCAGAAGTTTGCCTCTCCATTGTTCTTCGCTTCCACACATCTTCAACATTTCTTGCTGCCACGAATGCCTCATCCATTGTTACTGCCCGTTTCACTTCCAATTCATACTCCCAAGGTAGGCCTTTCACGTAACGGTTGATTCGTGCCCGCTCCGTATTGTAAATGTTGCCTACAAATGGTAGCATATCGCTAAACTTCTTAGTGTACTCCGCTATAGTCAAGCTACCCTTCTTTAGGGTAAGAAATTCGTCTTCAAGTTTTTCTATGTCCCGAAGGGGACAATATTTGTTCTTCAAGCGAGTGGTAAATTCGGTCCACGACCATTTATAAATTACATCCTTTCCAATCAACTCGTATAAGGTATTCCACCAAACCAGCTCATCGTCTTTCAGCATTCGTGAGGCATAGTAAACATTATCCTTCTCATGACATTTACTGACCTCCAGTACTTGCTCCGTCTCCCGTATCCACCGCATCGTAACCTTGGGCTCAAAGCTTCCATAATATTCTGTCGGTTTACATGCCAGGAAAGTTTTGAAAGAACATCTCTTCTTGTCTTCTGTCCCCACACTATCTTCCTCTATAACCGAATCTCCATTAGTGGGTCTCCAAGAGGCATCATCCGCTGAAAGATTAGGGTGCGGTTCTCCCAACCGAGTATTCAGCATTTGACGCATATCTTCCCGCATTTCTGTTTTTAAATTGCTGATGAGATTTTGTATAGCCTCCAAAGTCACAGGTGGAGGTTGCGGTATTGGGTTTGGCATATCACCCATATTGTCCGCATCGTTGACGGGAATACTCCCACGAGATGGAGTATGACTGACTGCCCGTCCGTCACTTGAAAGGTTCTGATCACCGCTCTCCATTTACTATATAAAATAAAATAGATTTACATTTATCATTCCACATAAATATATTTATCAATATATCTGAAAACTATAGCATGTGATCTTCCTATGGAACTTGCATTCCCAAGTATCTCTCTACTAGCTTCCACAACCAAATTCCTCAGGTTCCCTCGGGACTTCACCATTTCCAAAGCATATCCTGTGGTTACAATAATACGGGCCCAATATTATTTTAACCACCTATATACCTTGGCTCTGATGTTATCACAAGATTTCCTGATTCATCGGTTTCTGTGGATTCCAACGTTATAGTTTACCGACTCTACCCCGTTAGTTAGTACCTAGTACTACTACTTTACTTATTATTAGTCCAATAGTTTAAGCCTAGGATGGTTACCCAACCTAATTCGCTTAAACCATGGCTCTGATACCAAATTGTAACACCCCAACTTTTTACACAAATTTTTTTTATCCAAACTTATATTACAAATATTTAGTCATACAAACCATTTAAGTTTTTACAAACGGGGTATCACAAATTCGCATCATAACCACAGTTCAAACCTGTTTATTTTACATTCTGTACAACATAAGCTACGGTCCCACACCCAACTCTTCTAACGCCCTTCCAGCTTACCTAAGTACAAAGCATTTTAAAAATAATACGTGAGACATAATGTCTCGTGAGCATTATGGGTTTAGACCCAAAACAGTTTTCCAATAATAACATTACTCTTTAAATTTCCAATGTTTTATTTCCTATGAGCGCACCCATAGGTATTCCTTATTTTGTGATGGTACATTCCTACGAGCACACCCGTAGGTTTTATACGAGACGCACCCGTATAACTACTTCCCCAATAACATGAAACGGATTCATCTATCAAGGTAAGACAACTACTTCGCGACGGGAGGTACCATCCCAGTAGTGTCTTTTTGCCACCCCTACCGCAGCAGGCCGTGGTCTTTATCCGGATACTAAGCAACTCATCATCATGGGCCAATCACATTATTAGTTCACTGTATTTCTGATTCTCTTTCTTACATATTATAAGAATATATTTTCAGAAAATACTTTTAAAGCCATAAAACCACTTTGACTCCAAAATATTTTTAAATAAAATTCATTTTGCTATGTACCCGAAAATCCACATAACACTCACCTCAAATCACCTAGGAGTTATTTAGCTTCCTGAACTCCTTTTCCTTTCACTTGGTTATCCGTATTTGAACCACCGCCTATTATATTCAAAATATACATTTATATTCAATTCATATATATAATAATCAACTTTACAGCACCAGAGTGCTATACTATGCAATTACAGGTTATATTAGACTACAACCCTCATTATAATAGCTTCCTTTAATTTGTAAATTTTCCCGAAATACGTGTATTTTACTACAGTACCCTCGGGAGGTCGTATTTCGGTTCCGACAATTTTCTACAAAGTTTTGGACCATAAGGGACCTATGTTTGAAATTTGAGGTCAAACGGACAAGTCTAACCCCAACTTCCAAAATTGAAGTTGGCTTGGCAGAATGCTCACTGCATTTCTGCATTTTGGTCCAGGCGCGACGTCGGGTCGCGATCCATCGAGATCGGGTCGCGATCTCTGAGTGTGTTGTCATTTTTGACGATTTTTCAACTATAACTTCCACTATTTCCCTGCATTAAGTCCTTAATTCATATCTTAATCCTTATGGGACCATTCTAAGGTAATAACCTTCAGTTTTTATCAAGTTTTAACGTATGGAAATTACCAATTTCAATTAATCTCACAATTTCCCGTTTTTACCCATTGTCACTAAAACTGTAAAATTTTGCAAATAATCACTTAGGAATGTCTTAATACATCCTAAATGATCCTTAGAACCCAACAAAACCATTAAAATCAGTTTTAATCCAACAAACCCATTTCTAGGGTTCTTAAGCTCAAATTCCATTTTTATGAATTCCACCACAATTTATGGTTAGAAATCTATTACTTGTGTTGATTTGAGCTAAATGAGACATATGAATTCGTTGGATTGCTCTCATCTTCAAATTTCAGTTTAGAAACTATCTACCACAACTTGGAATTGTGAGTTTATATCGTAGAAACTTACCTTAAAACTTGAAACCACCAAATTCCAAGTAAAATCTTCAATCTTTGATGCTAATTTTCGTGAGCCTTCAAGCCTCCCGTGTGTCTCCAGCCCTCTCTCTCGAACTCTCTGAAATGTTCTGGGGAATTATGGGAGATTCTTCTCCTATGTATAATTCCAACATTTGCAATTCACCCCCCTCAAGTCTCAATGTTTAGGTTTCGGCACTAAAAACATATTTTTATTACATAAGGTCTCATTGTTTTGCATAATTATCCCATTACACAAATTATTTTACACCAAGGTCCAAGACATGGCAAAAAGACCAATTTTCCTTTTTTCCACAATTTTACTAATACACACGGTTATTATACATTTTACTACGAATTTTCATGGGTTCTTACAAACCAGCTCTGAATAAGTTGGAACCTTCACCTTACACCAAAGGTATAACTGTCCAGCCCTCAACAAACTATCCCAACCATCAATCACGGCCGATACACGGGGAAACTCCAACCAAGATCTTCACTTGGTTCCTCCTGAAAATGAGAACTACATCTGAATCTCCACAACAAAAGCAAACTGACACACACCCAACATACTCTGTTTGTGGATTAACTCGCCAGTGCATGATGAGAACTTTTCAAACAGCTTTGATGTTTGTGAATGACAACCGTTATTTCAAATTAGCCATACCAAACTGTCTCTCTATCGTCGCTCCAATTAGATATGTCTTATTTCATGTAGATTAAATATCGATTGTCTCGCCTTGAGAAGATCCACTCCAACACCAAATGATTAAGCAGAACACCACAAACGCATGGACTCTAAAGTATTGCAACACCAACCTCGATGAATTGAAACTTTAAAGTATGAGTAAACCACATTTCAAAATAATCGAGTACAATGGCACTCTATTAAACTTCAATCTGGCAACTTGAACTGAACATTAATGATAATAGCATGACACACACCCCCCTCCCCCAATTCTAACCCCACGAAAGGACCAAACACACCTGAAAGAAAGTGCATCCACGCAACAGTATATAAAACGACACCTTTGACCCGACACATACCTGTATAGAGTTCTACCCAAGAAAGAAAACTGACACACACCCAACATACTCTGTTCCGAGATGCACTACACCAAGGACACTAAATTCACCTAAATCAAACCTGCCCCAAATTGATGTATGCCAACAAAATTACTTTAATTATGAAAGTAGAAAAATAAACCAAAGATTTACTACCTCAATATTTTTCACCTCACCAAACCCTCTCCACTCACGCTTAAGAAAAGATACCAGAGAGTTAAATGGATGACAAAACCAGGAATACCAATCCAAACTGTTAACTTACCATTGTATTTTACCCGATTAAACAAGTTTAATTGAATATCATTAGCAATAGTCGTCGGGTTCCGTCTTTTCTTCATAAAAATCACTTCATTTTTTGCTTTCCATATGCCAACAGAAAGCCTATACCAAAGCAAATAAAACTTCTCTTCCTTTTCTGATTTGGCATGAGAGATTGTATCTACAATTAGCGACTTTAAACTATCCTGATTTCTCATATTGAATCCGCACCATTTACTGATCCAGTCCCTCATACAATGAGTGAATTCATAACTCGCAAACACGTGGTTAGGAGATTCGTCTACTAGTCCGCAGAAAGAACACTTGACATCAGGAAGCTGAATCCCCCAGTGCGAGAGATTACTTTTTAATGGGATTCTATTTGACGCTAACCTCGGGGAGAAGCAGTTCACTCTGCATGGAACCCAAGAGTTCAATTTAAACATTTGTGGGATTTCTTCTTTCATGGAGATCTCTAAGGCTTTCCTTAGGGATTTGACAGAAAATATCCCGTTTTGCTCTATAAACCACTCCCAACTATCATTTCTTGTGGAGAACTCAAAGTTACATATAACCTGTAACATTTCTTGAAACTCATTCTTTACCAAATTTGACATGACTTGTTTCTTCCAATTCCATCTCATATTGATTCTTATCTATGTGTTATAGGTTACCCAATCAATAAGCAAGTTAGTTTTTTCATTTTCCAGCTTGTAAATTCTTGGAAATTTATCCTTTAAAGAAATGTTGACTGCACAATGTCTTTCCAAAACCTTGTTTTATCACCTCTCCCCACTTTCCTTCTGAACAAGTCCCACTTATTCCAACTTCCAAGAAATCATTTTTAATATTATTTCTGACATTCTTCCACACGACATTATAAATTTTCTTTTGCAAGTTTGCGATCATCATAATCATTAATCCTATGTATGTATACTCTGAATCACCTTTGACCATAATGAGGATGCATCATGCTTTAATTTCCACCACCATTTTGCTAAGAGGCAAATGTTGAAATTTGTTAGGCCATTGACCCCTAGCCCGCCCATGGATTTAGGAGTTGTTACTTTCTCCCAAGCTACCCAATTAATGCTTCTCTTGACTTCAGAACCTTTCCACATGAATTTCCTTTTGATGCCTTATGGGATTTCAATCACTTTAGCCGGAGCTATGAAGACTGAAAGGTAATACAAAAGAATGCTACCCAGAACCGAGTTAATCAATGTTAACCTTCCCCCGAAAGATAGAAAAAATTTCTTCCATACGTTAAGTTTGTTTTTGAAGTTTTCAATAACGGGATTCAAATTCCTCGTTAGTTTCATGTTCGCCCCAATTGGTAGCCCGAGGTATGTTAATGGAAAATTTGCTGCTTCACAACCCATATAATTTACCAACCTAGATAACTCTTCTTTGTCAACCCTTATTTCGTACACTTTACTTTTGCAAAAATTCACCTTGAGGCCTGACATGAAAACATCTCAGTAGACATTTTAGATTAATAAAGTTGACTAGTGATCATTTGCCAATAAACATATTGTCGTCCGCGTACATTAGGTGAAATAGGAGGGGACCGTTCTCGGGGAGTCAAAGGCTATGGAAAAGGTTTTTCTCGCAAGCAGATTCCATAACCACATGTAGACCCTCCATTACAAAGATAAACAGAAAAGGAGATAAAGGATCTCCCTGATGCATCCCCTTTTAAATGTTGAATTCTTTCGTTCGAGCTCCGTTTACTAAAACTGACCCTCTACCTGAATGAAGCAAACCACAGATCCAACCCCTCCATTTAGTCCCAAAATTCATTTGAACTAATAATGAGTCTAGGTAATTCCAGTCTACTGAGTCAAATGCTTTGTCCAAATCAACTTTGAATAATACCGGTTTCGTTTTTGACTTTTTTTCCCCAGTTGCACACCTCGTTTATAATGAATACACCATCTAGGATGTTCCTCCCAAGAACATAGGCTGATTGTTCCTCACTAAATACTTTATGAATTACTTCATTCAGTCTTCGTGCCAACATTTTTGAAATTATTTTCACGAAACACCCAATTAAGCTGATTGGCCTGTAATCTTTCCATCTGATGGGATCCCTGATTTTTGGAATAAGTGAAATGAACGACGCATTGCATCCCCTACTTATCTCCCCTGTCTTTTCAAAAACGTTTACCGCCTGTAGCACATCTATGTAATGATATCCCAATATTTTTTGAGAAATTTGAACATGAACATGTCCGACCCCGGTGCCTTTTCAGAGGAGCATGACCAAACTGCATCTTTCACTTCATCAAGGGAGAAATCACCTTCAGTTGATGAGCTTTCGTCCACTGTTAGGGTTTTGAATTTCTCGCTGACTAAGGCCGGTCTCGATACATAGGCAGATTTAAATTTCTCGGAGAAGAATTAAAGGATGCAGTTTTTGACTTGAGACAAGTCATTGATCCAAACACTGTTTTCCATAATCCCATTGATTCTTGATTTCCTTTTATTTCCATTTATAATCGCATGAAAAAATATCAAATTTTCATCACCTTCAATATCCCACTTGACCCTAGATTTTTGTTTCTAATCATGTTTTTTTATTGTTTCAATATCCAACAGTCTAGCTTGCTTTGATTTCCATTGTAGGCATTCCACAAAATTTAGTTGCCTACTTTATGCCACCAATTCCAAGGGACATCATGTGCCCCTCACTAATCACATTACCTAAAAAGCAAGTTACTCCCTTGTTCGTCACCCAAAAACTTAATCTTTGTAAACATGAGCTTTTCATATCAAGTTCGTAATGGGTAATATTAGACTAAATATATATATTTTGTATTTATGTGATGTATTTACCTAATAAGAGAAACTTTAGGCTAGCAATACTCTTTTTTATAGAAATCATTCATTGTATATTTATACAAGATTGTTTGATAAGAGAAAGCATCAAGATTTCTTAAACTTTCATGGTATAAGGCGTTTTCATCTAGCCGATCTCTAGCCCTACCCCTTGTTGTGTTTTTTCCTACGGCCTCTCTTCTTTCGTTTCCTCCTTATCGACCAAGGCAGCCAAACGACATCTCCTCATTGTCACAATTACCTAGCTTCTTTTTACATTCTTTCTTCTCCTCTCATTACCAATCTCTTCTTCTTTCCTTTTCCATGGCTAATGAGAATAAAATACATTATGTCGTCACAGTTTCAAACATCAAGAATCTCATTCCAATCACTTTGTAAATGGAAAAAGAGAAATACACTTCTTGGGCTGCGTTATTTAAAATTTACTGATGTTCATATCAAGTGCTTGAATACATTAACCCATCAACCCCCACTACAACTCCGACTACCGATGTTGTCACCACTATCAAAGAAACATCAGGGCCAGCCTGTGGGCCCGAGCAAGCTGAACGGCCGTCCCGGGTCCGTATATTCTAATTGTTATATTGGGTTTATATAAGGATAGTACATTATTCTTCAGCTTGGCCCATTAATTTTGAGCCTAGTCTAGTAGTTGGGAACCCAATACGCAATCACACATCACTTAATTAGGGAAAAGTCTAATCTACTAAACCTCTTAAACTGTTGCACGTGTTCACTTCCAGTCTTTCCTCCCATTTTCAAGGCAGACGCGGTCACCGAAACACATACACGCTGAAACATAGAGTCATCTTGACGTTATCATACTGTAACGAATCTATGAAACTATTTTGAATGACCTTCTTCATACGATTCTTCAACCCGAAGCCACATCTCAACAAGCTTGGGAAATACTCATAATTATCTTCAAAGATAACAATAACTCCCGAGCTATTTTCTTAGAACACCAATTTATCAACATGAAACTCGATGCTTTCCCAACATCTCTACATACTGTCAAGAAAATAAAACCCATTGCTGATCAACTTGCTAATGTTGGCTATCATGTCTCTAAACATCGTTTGGTTTACAGTCGTCGGTCTCAATTCCAACTATGACAATGTTGCTAAACTAATTCAAAAAATTGATCATTTACCACCATTTTATGAAGCACGGTCCAAGCTTATCCTCGAAGAAACCAGAAAATCTTAATCAAACTCTGATTGGCTCTACTTTCCACCTCCCTCGTCACTGCTTCTAGATATTTCCAACGTCGCTGCCAACAGTCCATCCCCACCATTAAACAACTCTAGCATGTCCCGTGGCTCTTCCTACCGAGGATGTGGTGGCAAAAACAACAATAGGGGTTGGGGCAGCGCCCTCACCATGGCCTTGGAGCCGACAACAGTGAGTCATTCCTCCATGTCCTTACCCCACTCCCCTTAGAGTCGACCCAACACTCTACAAAATAACTAGCAACCCGGTATCCTCGGTCATCGATCCAACAAGCATGCATGGGCTATCAAACACCAGCAAACTTATACACGCCCACAGATCACACTCAAGCTATGCATGCCCTCTCATTCCATGCACTCAACCACAATTGGTACTTTGACATCGGCGCTTCATTTCACATGACTAGCTCCCAAGGTAAACTCTTACACTTATTTCAATGTAAGTGTATTAAACAAACACATCATTGTTGGCAATGTACACAAACTTCCAATTTATGGACACGGGTACACTTCCTTAGTTCGTTTTCACCTTAGCATCCTCATTTTCTTCTGAAACATGCTTTACACTCTACTTTTCTTACCAAAAATCTAATTTATGTTCGTCGTTTAGCCATTTACAATAATCTATCTATTGAATTTGATACCTTTGGTTTTATTGTGAAGGATTAGCAAAAGGGGGACGCCACTCATAAGATGCAATAACACGAGTGATCTATATCCAATTGCTTCCTCGAAAACCAACAAACTTCGTCCTCCTAAAGCTTTAGCCTCCATTTCTCAATATTTATGCCATCATCGCGCCTAGGCAATTAGGGGATTTTAGTTTTGAATTAGCTTAGGAAAAAAATTCTATTTGTTGTAATCGTACCAAACCTTCTTTAGTTTATCAATCATGTGTTTTTGGTAAACATATAAAATTACCATTATGTAAACATATAAAATTACCATTCTATGACTCCACATCTTTTACCTTTAGTCTTTTTGACAGTATACATAATGATGTTTGGACGTTACCCGTAACGAGTTCCAAAGGACAAAAGTTACAAGTATAATATACTTTTCTCTCTTTTATCAATTTTGTCAAAACTCGATTTTCCTACAAACATAAAATCATTCCTAGGCAACAATGGAACCAAATATAATAACTCTACATTCCATAATTTTTGTTCTTCAAGCGGTATGGTTTTTCTGGTTCTCATGCCCACATACCTCTTCCCGAAATGGGAAAGTTGAGCATAAATGCGAGTTATCATTAATATTATACAAACAATTTTTTCATATGCCAATGTTCCCGCCATATTTTGACATCAAGCCCTACAGATGGTAACTTACCTCATAAAATTTATCCCACCATAACTGTTGGGTGCAACAAGCAAGATCGATAAACTTCAACCTCTCAAGATCAAGAATACGCCAAACAAACACTCGATAAGAATGCACAAGACCACGCAATCATAGCAGCAAGAAATACAAGAAAAAACAAACAAGAAATATCAACGGCTCAACCCAAAGATTTCCGAGATGTTTACAATAGGCCTCCCATGGGTTCTCTTTGATGATTTCCAAGATAGTCTTAGCATTTGTCATCCTCCCGCTACAACTACAGGGGACTATTAAACTAGATATACATTATCTTGTATTTAGGTTATGTATTTATCTATTAAGAGAAATCCCAGGTTAGCAATACTTTCCTTGTACAAATCATTGATTGTATGTTTATACAAGATCTTTTTTTTTTTTTTTTGATAACCGAGGACCCCACCCGACCCATCCTTTGAATGACCCAAATGAAGCAACCTCGGGGCCCACGCCAGGGTGGTCCAGGACAATCACCTACGAGGATAGAGAGGTGGCCAGTAGCCATCCCCTAATTGAAACCTAACACTCCCTACAGGGAAAGGGAGGGAGTGGGATTCGAACTCAGAACCTCCCTATGAAAAAAAAGGAGTCCTAAGCCTTATCCACTAGGCCATTTACAAGATCTTTTAATGATAGGAGGCATCAAGATTTCTTAAAGTTTGGGTAAAATACTCAAAATAAACATACTTGTCATCCTCTATGATGTTTACAGAAATTTATAAAAACAAAACCTCCACCATAATCACCTACTTTAAGGGGGGGGGGGGGGGGGGGGGGGATATAGGTAACTAAACAACTAGCACCTACATACATATATCCTAACTTTATTTCCCTGCCATAAAAACAACTTAACTGTTACAGACCCCCTAACACACCACCAATCCCTTCGGTCACTATCTACACCTTTAGTAATCACGCCCCACATTTTGACTTTGACTTTGACTTTGACTTTGACTTCTCCCACCACGGCCCCTACCACCATAGCTATTGTAACCACCTCCTCCCCGCCCATAATAACCACCACCACCACGTCCGCGGTACCCTCCACGCCCACCTCTACCCCCTCCCCGGTATCTAGAAAATTCTCCAAATGTCTGCCACCAAACACAACCAAAACACATCAGCATGCCAAAAGACGAAAATACCCTTACCACGAGTAAAAATCTATCTTACCTCTGTATCTAGTTTCATCTGTTCAGAGAACCTTGTCCTTCCGTTGTTATTCGATTGTGAGTTGCAAGATAACGTATCAAAGAAATCATCCTTGCTATAAACACCCTGTTTATTTTTTAGTCAAATAGTCAAACACTTGAGATTTTGATGGGAATTTGAGGGTAAGATTGGAATGTAAAATGTTTACCTTGACATCCACTTTTGGTAGATCGGCAGCAGTTTCGTTTTCGTTTTCGTTTTCGTCTTCGTATTCATCCTCATCGATAACATTTTCATCATTCTCCTTTGACTTGTTGACTTTTCCTAAAGTTCCCCAAATTTCATCCTTGTTGAATTTTTCATTCATTGCATTAAAGTCAAACTCCTCGGTGAACTTAACAACAGATCTTGATCCCTGAATCAAAAAATAATTAAAATTTTTTATAAAAGACCAAAATACCCTTGTTATATAGCTACCGAAACAATAAATAAATAAATAAAAATGTCAATTGCATATACTTTTTAAATTAAAAAATATTTTATTTTTATTATTGAATTCCATTCCATTTCCTGCCAACCAAACACACGACAGATTACAATTCCGACATATTCCAATTCCTTTGACAGATTCCATTCCTTCCAAAAACAGAAATCAATAAAATTAAGACGTATATGGAACAGAAAAAATTACCCCATATCCTCTTCCTCTCTCACGTCCTCTATAATTATAACTCTGACGATTCTGGTAAGAACCTCCATTCGCCTAAAACACCACAAAAACAATAATCACAACAAAAAAAGAAAATAAAAAATATACAAATTAAAACTTAAAACATAAACATAAATCACCTACCTTTGGTGCAATCCGTGCTTGAGGCGGTAAAGGCAATATCGGAGGCTGAGCTTCCGTCACAACCGGAACCGGAACCGGAATCGCCGATTCCGATGACGGTTCCGGCGCCACCTGGACAGCTTCCACTTCCTTATGAACAGCTTGTGTGAATTGAGATGAAACAACAGGAGATTGTCCCCCAGATTGAAGTAGCTGTCCTGGAGTTACAAGTGATGGTGTAGGTAAAGATTCAGTGGGGCCCACAGAGATAGGAGGCTTACTTTCAGGCATGCTTATAGGGGCGCCACCTGGCAACAACCCGTTGTAAGTAGGATACGGTGGGACCCCATTTGGTGGTGCATAAAACCCTGGCCAATACATTGGCATTTGAAGTGTGGTATTATTTGGATTTGGAGGAGGTGGCATTGGGGCCCACGAAAGATTTGGGCCAGGTGGATATAAAGTGGGCCCACTTTGTAAAGTTGGTGGATTTTGGATGGTGTGATCGGGTAAAGAGTTGGTGGGAGGAGGAGGTAATGTTGAAGGTGGTCGAGGATAGTGAGACTGCATATAAAATAGAAAGATTTAGAATTTTAATTAATTAAAGAAATTATTTTTCTTTTATATATATATTTACCTGAATAATGGCGGGGTCGTTGTGTATTACGGGTTGTGTTGGTTGAACAGGCGGTGATGATTTCACTTGAAGATCCTGTGAAAAGATAGGAACTTTTATAAATGTTTGTGTGTTACTTAATGCACAAATAGACTAACTATAAGATAAAATGGAATATAATTACTTTATGGTTAAAAATGTACCTTGATGTCACTTCCACGAAACAATATGTATTCATAAACTTTGTCACTAGGCATGAGTTGAGGGCCATCTTTTTTTCTTCCTTCAGTTCCAAATGATCTTACTGCAAATAAAGATGTTATTAATAACTCTACAGCAAGCTTGTTTTGGAAGGAGTACTAGAAATCAGGATAAAAAATAACCTAATCAAGAAAAATGGAACAATACTATAGAGAACATACTTTCTGGCTTTGTTACAGGTGAGAAAATTTGCAGGTTTTTAAATGCGGGGTGAAATGGTGAATATCAGAATCGTCCCCAAATCTGGTTAATTTGGAAGTTCGTCTACCAACTTAGGGAAGGTTGATTATAAGGTAGTCAATCTGGATTTTCGTAACAGAATAGTTACACTTCCAAGCATTCGATCTGATTGATTTCTCTTATTGATAAGAGAGCACAAACATATATAAAGCTTGAATGCAAAAACAGAAACGGAGCACGTCTAACACAAACGATAGTAACTATGTTAAATTTTATGCTACAGTGGACAAAAATCTAATCAAGAAAAAATGGCAAGTGTTCACTTCTACGATCTATTTTAGTTAACATATCTACAATTCTAGAACCCTATTCGCATGAGAATCCAAAGAAGCACAAAACTGAACAACCGAAAAACATTTGAAGAAACAATATCAGAATTGAACAGGATACCGTTACGCAATCCGATCGAGGATTCTTCGGTGTTGATGTTATATAAAATGCCCTCGTATCTGATTTCACTTTTGGAAGTCAAGCTAATCAAGCTTCCGATATACGAATCGGCAGACGAACTTGACGATCTAGAACTTTCTGCCGCCATAATCCACCGCTACTACACACTTCAAAGTAGCGAAGTGTGGAGAGAGAAAGAAGAGAGACTCGATTTCTTGACTTGCTTGAAGTGATTCGGTGTTTTGTAAGAGATAATGGTTAGGGTTTTCTTACATGCTTTTTCCCTTTTGGGCTATTTTTGGTTTATCGACTTCGAGCAGATGTGCAATTCGAATCTTTTTGTTACAATTGGCTTATCATAGTTTTTTTCTTCTCATTAAAGTGTGATTTTTCAAAAGATGTTTCAAAATGCTATAGCAAGATAAACTTTTATGTCACTGTTAAAATAATTTGTTTAATATGCATTCCATGTATTGCGTAAACATCGGCTAGTGCAAACGCCAGCAGATTGTCTGTTTTAATCAATACTATGACACACGGTTTAAAGAGAGAGATTGACGGTATCTGGAGTCATTTAATAAGGGATCAGTCGAAGGAAGAGATGCTTCAGAACGTACCTCATAATTTGTACGTAATGAATTTTCCTATGCATTTGTCTTCTCGTGAATTATGGAATACATGCAAGTGACATGGTCATGTATCCGATGTATTCATTGCCAAATGTCTATCAAAAGTGGGTAAACCCTTTGCCATTGTCCGCCTCATTAAGGTAGAGAATGTAGCAACCCTAGTTGCAAATTTATGTACAGTGTGGATTGGGAAGTTAAGGTTATTCGTCAATGTTGCTCGTTTTGATAAGGGACTGAAACCTAAGTGTAGTATTGCTAATACTACCACAGAATGTTGACAATGCATCTAAATTATGGAGAATCAATTTCACCCTCAAATATATGCTTTTATTTTACGTATGCAAATTCGGAGGAATATGTTCTTAAAGGAGATGATAGTCTGAGTTTTGTGATTGGTGAGGGTTTAATACATATGATTACTCGTTTGATTTGATAGGGTGTGCCAGAAAATCGTGCTATTACAAACCTCCGGGTGATTTGTAATAATGAGGGTTTAATGATGTTCCATTCAAGTATCTTGGAGGTCTTTGGGTTTCTTTGGAGTTTAATTCATTTGATTCACGTGATAAGGTCCAAAAACATGCAGGTCGAATTTATGATTTTCCTAATTGTTTCCTTGGCACCAAGATTTTCATGCTAGCGATCAAATGGTGTGGATTGTCATCGAGGGGGTACCATGTAAAGTATGGTTCCGAAAAACTTTTATTAAATCACATCTAAGTGTGGAGAGGTGTTATACATGGAAGATTCCAAAAGACGATAATATTTATAACAAAAGGGTGTGCATTAAAACGATGCTTGATTCCTCTAGCTGAAATGGTGAAGGTTATAGTGGAAGGAAATGTGTTCCAGGTTAGAGCAAAAGAGATTGCGGGTTAGATTCTGGCCTTCATTAATGATGAGACTAAACGAGAATATGAAAACATTCATGAATGTGGAGAACTGATTCATGCAAGGGATAATGGAGAAGGTGAAGAAGAGGGGTTCGTTCAAGTGGAGTCTTGGGATGAGAAAGAAGAATTTGGAGGTGAACAAGAGTTTGATGAAAAAGAAAAATTGCCGGTTTTCGAAGAGGCTGTAGAGATTGATATGGATGACACGTTTGGGTTAAATAATTAGATTTTTGGGGTGAAAATAGATGGAAGTGGGACGTGGAAGAAGAAGAATGTGAAGATTTATCTCATCCAACAGGGTTTACTCTGCCTTTGTATAACAAAGGTTTATATGTTATGAATGTGCAAGAATTATTACAACCTTCATAAAATACGAGAGCCTACTTTGATGTGCTGGCAGGTTCTGACTTTATGTTTGTTGTCTTAGTGGTTACTGTTTTTGTACATATTGCTCCAGCAGCTCTCCGTGTACATGCGATGCTCTCCCGACAGCTTTTTCCTGCAAGCATGCCATCCCGATAGATTCATCACCACTTGTTGCCATAATTTTGAAAACTCGACAAGGCGAATATCGCATGTAAGGTAGCCTCAGTAATTCTAACCATCATTCCAAGTGACAAGAGTTTCATTCAAAACATCAATATTCATTTGAAAGACAAAGTAGAATGATTGATAGGTATTCCATAATTGAGAAAATGAATGTGTATGTAGAAATTGGACAAGCAATGAGGTATATTATGAGGGGTTGTAAGGCTAATATTCAGGAAATAATTAACAGTTACGACTCAAGCTAACTTATTGGTGATTAAAAATGAATGGGATAATATTTACTTTAACTTTGCGTGTAGCTCCTCAAGGGATCGTTCTGGTGGTATCATTAGTGTTTTGGATAAAAGAGTCTTTGTTAAGAAAAATAGAACTTCTTCTGAATCTTTGTTATTGGTTGAAGGGGTTTGAGCGCAAACTAATTCCGAGTTGTTTATGGTTTTGGTTTATGCTCCCCGAGATAATTTAACTAATAAAGCTGTTTATGGGATCATAAGTAGCAGGGAGAAGTCATTTTAATGGAGTTTTAATGAAGTTACATTTCCAAGTGAATGTTATGGGTCTAGTTTCAATAATTTCTCTACTGCAAATTTTAATGACTTTATAGCTCAGTCTGGCCTCATTGATGTTTCTCTTGGTAGGTTCATGTTTACTTGGATGGATAAGATGGCGGAAAAAATGAGTAAGTTGGATAGATTTTTAGTTTTTGAATACATGTTGGATATTTTTCTTCATTTATCAACGACAATTATTGCGTTGGAAATTTTCCTAGTGTCTCAACAAGTATGAAATATTTGCATAAATAATATGGTTCTTTTGGGTTACACAGAAAGTGTGATTACGAACTAAATAATAAATTGTGGAATTAAAAGGAGTAGGTTGTTAATTGTCATTTTATGTGAATTAACTAAAAACTAAGAAGAGAGCGAAAATAAATAAATCCAAAGTTGACAAGTGATAAGTGTGATCACTTATTTGGACTAATAAGGGCTTGATGGTATCCCACATTAATAAAGCTATCAAAACTCTAAGGATATAATATTTGTATTTTGGGGCTAGAAATTTTGGGCTTAAATCAATAAATAAATCTTATTTTGGAGAAACAATAAAATAAAATAAATAAATGAGAATAAATTGAAATTATTATATTATGATTATAAATATACTTCAAGGAGCCAAAATAAAGTTTTGATTAATAATTTAAAGATTTAAAACCCGTTTTGAACAAAAAATGAGAAATTAAGACGTAGGGACCAAAATTGTCAATTTTCCAAACTTAGCATATCTAGTTTTGAAATGTCAAGGACTTAGATTCAGAGAAGTTATGATGAGGGGTTGAAGTGGAAAGTTGGATTATGTTAGACAGGTCTTTTAAACAATAAAATGACCTAGTTATAAAAATTTTAATAAAAATGACCGTTTTTGCCAAATAACCAAACTATGGGTTATGTTAGGACTAAGGACCTCGACATGGAACTTTCTACATGACTTAATCAAGGCTAATGAGAACGACAAGAAGAAAAATAACCAAAAACAAATAATACAAGTGTAATGTCGTAATACTTTCGGTAAGTAAAGTTGGGTTAATCTTAGTGTAATTAATATTTATTAGATTGTTATATGAGTTAGGATGGTTAGGAACTCATTTAGAAGAAGTTTGAACTCTAAAAATGTCAAAAAGAGGCTATATGGGTCGTGTAGCAAGCTTTTAGAAACTGTTTTGGCCTCTGCTGGACTCACACTGGTCGTGTACAAATTACAGTAAGCATCCAATGAGATTACACAGGTCGTGTATACGAGCACGGGTCAGGTTTCAATAGTTAGCGGCGCTAACTTTTGAAGTTAGCAGCACTAACTTATGTCAGTGGGGTTAAAATGTTAGAAAACCTTCATTTCGAGGAAATTATTTACCAGGTCGAATTTCAGAGCTTTGAGTGCGAAAATAGGTCGATTTAAGCTGGAGATTTGCGTGGGAAAACTTGGGGAAATCGAATCTAACAACCAAGACGTGTTCTCAATCCCTAAATCGACGAGGTTAGTTGGTTGCGGGTTTTAGGGTTCTAAACCCTAGGTTTTTAAATTTGAAAATCTGCTATGATTCATCTCATGTGTTGTTAGTAGGTTGTTAGTATATGTTGTATTGAGTATTTGATGTGATTATTGTGATGTTTGGACGGTTGAATAAGTAAAACCGCGGAATTTGATTTCTTGACTCTTTGAGTAGATGTTATTGAGTTAATTGATGATATTGCATTGAGACCTGATGTGTGATGATGTTTCACATCTGATACATACGAAGCACGGGATGACCACGAGCTGACCAAACTTCAGGTGAGTAGTTCTAAATCATTACTTATGATTGGACTGTAATGTAATTGTGTTACTTGTAAATTCTAATTGGTCGAGACAACCAATTAGCATGAGTATTCAAGGTTGAGAATCCCTTGTTGTATATGAGTACTTGGTGTGAATGAGCACACTAATTGACTGAGATAGTCAAAGAGTATGAGGTTAATGAGTTTATATGCTAGTAGTTGTTGAGTACTACGGTAATTGTTGAGAAATTATTGAATGATCACCAAATTTTGAGTATTTTCTCACTGAGCTTAAATAGTTCATAAACTTTGTTTGTGTTGTATGTGTTATGGGTGACAGGGGAAAGAAAGTTGTAGAAGGATAGATGACTTAGACTGGGACTTAACTTTTTGGGAATTTTGTGATCCAAAGAAACTTTCTTTTGAAACATATGTACAATTTGTAAAAGTTGTCTTTTGTAACCCAGTTTTTGGGACATGTTTGTATTAAGTACTTGTTCTTTTGGTAATTGCTTGTACTTCTGTTGCTTAGCTTTGATTACACCATAAACCTTTGTAGTTTTTTGAGTAATTATTGATGTAATTCGGAGATAAGAAACTGGGTGTTACAACAAGGATATAAGTGGTTTACTCGATCAAGACTAATCGAGCTACGTCTACTGTAGGAATTAGAGAGTATATATTTCTAAGTTCAATGCTAAACAATGCTATATACAATATTTACTTCACTCTCTCTCAATTTTGGCTCACTTTCTTGATATTCTCATTGTTATAATCTGAGATCCTATATATACTGGGGGGAAGGAGATTTTCTGAGATGATGACGAATCTTCTAGCTATTTGCTTTTTGCACTAGGCCAACTGATGCGACAAATTAAGAACCTTACTGCACAGAACAACTTTCTGATAGTAATAGACATATGAACTTGTGTCAAGGAGACACTTCGCCTGAAGTAGCTTCTCATGTATATCAACATCTATAATTTCTACATTTCTCTTATGGTGAAGTCTCTATTGCAAACCCTAGACCGGAGCGAGGGTACTTCGGTCCTGCTGACCTTCAGTTTGGACCGAACTGCGGATGCACTAAAGTAGCACTGCTGTCAATCTGGGTGGAATGCACACGACTCATGATACTACTTTACTTCTTTCAATCTCACTTCGGTTCGCCCAACGAGGCTAAGAACATTCCTCAGACGACGAGTACTGATCCGTCTGAAGCAGAACCTTCCAACCGCTTGCAACACCTCAAAAACCAGGTTTGCATACTTAATTGACTTATAAAAACATGTTGTGGGTGTTTATAAGGTTTAAAACTAAGTTTTGGTGTTTTGGTATAAGTTAAAAAATGTGCAAAATGAAGAATGGATCATAACTTGAGAATTGTGATGTTAGGATGTTATGTTTTGCTTTAAATGTTCATTTTATGACTTAATATGAAGTTTTGATGCTAAGTTTGAAATTATACGTCGGAGGATTGAAAGATACGAAAAATAAGTGAGGTTTCTCTTAAAAGAGGTTTTAGCGGTGCTATCT
>CM042010.1:28241093-28331093 GCA_023525715.1 Cichorium intybus | reverse complement strand
TGCATGTAGCATGATCCTCTTGAAAATGGAATTTGTGTTCATGATTTTATGCTTCCGTTGCAAACTCTTGTTTTTGAAACTAACTACATGAACCATGTTTTCCAACAATTGGTATCAGAGCCATGGCTATATTGCATGTTTAGATAATAAGTTTATTTGGATAAACTTGGTTTTTGGAAGCCATGGATGTTCATCTTCTTGAATGAAAGTTTCATGCATGGCTTCTTTGGCAACATGCAAATATATAATCTATGATTTTATGTAACCAACTATATTTTATGTATGCATGCATTTGGTTACATAGATGTTGCCTTAGAAAAACAAAGTGTTGATTTTCTAATGATTTTATGTGATAAAATGGTGCATAAACAAGCCAAGGACCATATGATGCATGTTTTGTGTTTGTATTCGATATGGCTGTAATCTATTCATTTATTCAAATGGTTTGTAATAATAATTAGTTATTTACTTCTTTTATTCATTTTGTAATTGTTAGAATAGTTGTATTTTATTTCATTCACAAAATGTAACAAGAGAAGGAAGTAAGAAAAGATTGCACCCAACAGCAGCACTTTCTGAAGAGCTGCTGTCCAGATTTCAAAAATGTTTTGGAAGTGTTTTATAAATTCATATCTTGGTCATTTGGTGATATACTTGTTGGTAACTTTAATATCTAGTATATACATTAAGTTTCAACAAGTATTAGCATCAATATAGCCAAGAATGAATTGAAAAATGCAACAAAAACCACAAATTTTCTTCCTGTCCCCCCTGCTGGTCGAAACTTTTGAAGGCCAAGAAGAAAAATCACATCTCACTCAATGATGTCTAGAAATGGTGGTTCAAGTGTCATATGGTGATATAAGAAGCTTGACAAAATTGTAGCCAAATCGAAGATCATTTGGTTGAGTTTTTGTCACCCTTTTTGTCCCTAGGTTTGGACTTGATATTTCATGTGTGGCTCACATGAAATATCAAACTAGTTGGCTTGTGTTTATGCACTCATGCATGCTTGTGATGTTTGAATGTTTTATTATGTCATGTTGTGGATGAAAATAAGATTTTGCATGCTAGACAACCTAGATAATTAAACATAATCATCAAGGAGTTTGTATTTTCAAAAGTTGACATTTAAAACATAAGATGTGATAAAATGGGTTTTATTAAAATGGGTTTTGTTTAAAACCTATTAAGTCAAGTTTTGAAAATGATTAAAACAATAAATAAAATGGAGATTTTATAAACTCTTACAAACTCCAACCCTAAGTAATAATGGTAATTATTTAGGATTATAAATTGGTTTTAATATATGTGATCAAACTCAAACTTAATATTGGATA
Source organism: Cichorium intybus (assembly GCA_023525715.1). NCBI lineage: Eukaryota > Viridiplantae > Streptophyta > Magnoliopsida > Asterales > Asteraceae > Cichorium > Cichorium intybus. Next base: position 28,329,753 of record CM042010.1, on the reverse strand, counting down.
TTAATTGTAATCTTGACCACAAACAAAGAATCAATAAAATGGAGATTTTATGATTTAGGAACCAATTAACAAAATAAGATTTAATGGTACCATGTTCATTGGATGCATGCAATCTACATGATACCATATGTTTTTCAAAATTAGAATTGTAAAACATTAAAATCCCTTATGAAATACGAATCAATGCCGTCCCTCTTAAAGACACTCATGTATCACTTGTATTTCCTTGTGGGATAAAGGATACCTAACAACTTGGAATCTTCTTGTGATACAAGAAGTAGTTTTGCAATATTGATGGGATAAAGGACACCTAACCATTAATAGTTGTCAAAACTACACGTCCGTTTAAGTAGGATGATTCGTTTGGAAATCTCTTGTGATAAAGGTCACCTAAGCATTAGAAATCCAAGGCATAGATGGGATCAAACATGCCAAACTTATAAATGTTATAATGGGATCCCATAACTCTAGAAATTATATTTGGATATAATTGGTAAACCGTTACCTACCTTGTTGATTCGAATAGGCGGGATAAAGGAAACCTAACCACTTATTCGTGATGCAACTTGGATTCTAGACCTTAATTAATTAAAGTTTATGAAACAAGAAAGGGTATTAATTATTAAGGACTTAATATCATAATTTACTAAATAGAACCTTGTTAAAATTTTGTAGATGGCACCAAACAACACACACTCGGCTCCTAACAAAACCTCACTACGGTCTCTCCTTGAAGGAGAAAAACTTAACCATACCAACTTCTTGGATTGGCACCGTAGTGTGAGAATTGTTCTCAAACAAGAAAAGAAAGAATATGTTCTCAATGAACCACTTCCAGAAGAGCCCCCTGCCATTCCTAAGCCCGCACACGATGCATGGCTTAAAAAGATGGATGATTCCATCGATGCATCATGCCTCATGTTGGCAACCATGATTCCCGACCTTCAGAAGGATTTGGAGAATCATTCAGCCTATGACATGATTCATCAACTAAAGGAAATGTTCCAACAACTTGCAAGAACGGAAAGGTTCAAAACTGTTCGGGCTTTCCATGCTTGCAAGATGGAGGATGGGCAGTCGGTAAGCTCTTATGTGCTCAAAATGAAGAGTCACATTGATCATTTGGCACGTCTTGGAGTTATGATGCCCGAAGAGCTAGCAACGGATATGATCCTTAACTCCTTGACAAAGTCCTTTGATCCTTTTGTCATGAATTTTAACATGAATGGTTTAAACAAGACTATCCCGGAATTACATGGGATGCTAATTACCGCGGAAAAGAATCTGCCTAAGAAAACCACTCAAGTTCTCATGATCAAGGAAGGTGGCACAAAGAGAACTAGACCATAACACCCCACCAACTCCAAGGGCAAGGGGAAAGCAAAAGCTTTCAAAGGTAAGGGCAAGAAAGTTGTCCAACCTTCCCATCCGCCCAAGAAGAAGGCAAAGGTTGCCAAAGAAGACACATGCTTTGAATGTGGCAAAGCTGGGCATTGGAAGAGAAATTGCCCTACGTATCTTGCGGAGTTGAAGAAGAAGAAGGCCGGTGAAGGCACTTCAGGTATCTATGTGATAGATCTAGAACTTTATAATTTATCTCCTAACACATGGGTATTTGATACTGGTTGTGGAACTCACATATTTAATATGTTGCAGGGGTTCAAAAGGAGTAGGCGACTGAAGGCAAATGAGGTAGTACTTCGGGTTGGAAACAATGCAAGGGTTGCGGTGGATTCAATTGGAAGTTTTAATTTATTACTACCTAATGGCTTGTGTGTGACATTGTTGAATGTGTACTATGTTCCTAGCTTGACTAGGAATATTATTTCGGTTGCTAAATTAAGACAATGTGGATTTGATCTTTCCTTTAATAATGATGATATTTGTGTTTACAAAAATAATGTATTCTATTTTGAGGCTAGGCCTTTAAATGGAATTTATGAAGTAAACCTTGATGAAAAGACTAACAATGGCTCTTTATACCACACTTTCACCAAGAAACCCAAATTTGATTTGAGTCAAACCTATCTATGGCATTGTCGCCTTGGGCATATAAACAAGAATCGCATATCCCAACTTCAAAAGAGTGGACTTTTGAAGGCAAATGAGAATGACTCATTTGATATATGTGAATCTTGTTTACATGGCAAGATGACTAAAGCTCCTTTCTCTGGAACCAATGAGAGAGCAAAGGACTTGTTAGGAATCATACATACGGATGTATGTGGTCCTTTCAAGCCAATGACTAGATATGGTGAAAGATATTTCATCACCTTCACTGACGACTTTAGTCGTTTTGGATATGTTTATTTAATTAAACATAAACATGAGGCGTTTGAAATGTTCAAAACGTTTCAAAGTGAAGTGGAAAATCAACTCAACAAAACAATTAAAGTTCTTCGTTCTGATAGAGGAGGTGAGTACTTAAGTACAAACTTTATGGATCATCTTAAGACTTGTGGAATTGTTTCACAACTTACTCCACCTGGAACACCACAACATAATGGTGTGTCTGAGAGGCGGAACCGAACACTATTGGATATGGTTCGATCCATGATGAGTAAAAGTACTCTACCTTTATCATTTTGGGGTTATGCTATACAAACAATTGCTCGTCTCCTAAACATGGCACCTACTAAGAAGGTAGATAAAACGCCTTATGAGATATGGCATGGAAGGGTTCCATCTTTATCCTATCTAAAGGTATGGGGTTGTGAAGCTTATGTTAGACAAGAAGCTTCAAACAAATTAGAACCCCGTTCAACTAAATGTATCTTTGTAGGGTATCCGAAAGATTGTCTTGGATACTATTTCTACAATCCCATCGAGAATAAGATATTTATTTCTCGAAAAGCTGAATTCCTAGAAAACAAGTTTCTGACGGAAGAGGCTAGTGGGAGGTTTGTGGAACTTGAGGAACTTCAGGAACCACAACCTGATACACAAGAAGTTGAATCTAGCATTCAACAAGAAATTGTTGAACCTGAACAAACGGTTGATCAGGAACAAATTGTAACACAAGGTGTTCGCAAATCTGGTAGGGTTCGAATTGAACCAGAAAGGTATGGTTACCTTTTGATGGAAGAGGAATGTTATACGATAGATTCTGATGAACCCGTCAACTATCAGAGTGCAATATCAGATCCTGAATCTGATAAATGGCTTGAGGCCATGAACACTGAGATGCAATCCATGCATGATAATCAAGTTTGGAACTTGGTTAATCTTCCCACCAATTGTAAGACTGTTGGGAACAAATGGGTTTTCAAGAAGAAAATCGACGTGGATGGAAATGTTCACACTTTTAAGGCTAGACTTGTCGCTAAAGGATACTCACAAACTCATGGTATTGACTATGATGAGACCTTTTCTCCAGTGGCAATGATCAAGTCGATTATGATACTTTTTGCCATAGCCGCATACTATGATTATGAGATATGGCAAATGGATGTCAAGACCGCTTTCCTTAATGGATACTTATTGGAAGATGTCTATATGGAACAACCTGAAGGTTTTGTCGATCCCAAGCATCCAAACAAAGTGTGCAAGCTTAAAAGATCTATATATGGATTAAAGCAAGCGTCTTGAACATGGAACATCCATTTTGATGAAAAGATTACGAGTTTTGGATTCATCAAAAATGAGGATGACTCCTGTGTTTACAAGAAAGCTAGTAGGAGAATTGTCATAATCCTAGTATTGTATGTAGATGACATACTTTTATTTGGAAATGACATCCCAACTTTAAAAGGTGTCAAAGCGTTCCTTGAGAGTTGTTTCTCAATGAAGGATCTAGGGGAAGCTGCTTATGTATTAGGCATAAAGATCTATAGAGATAGATCTAAGAGACTTATTGGTCTTAGCCAAAGTGTATATATTGATAAAATCTTGAAAAGGTTCAAGATGCAAGACTCCAAAAGAGGATTCTTGCCAATGCCTCATGGCACCATCCTAAGCAAGTCTCAGTGCCCAAACTCTAGGACTGAACTTGAAAGGATGAAACATGTCCCATATGCTTCGGCAATTGGGTCCATCATGTATGCCATGTTATGCACTAGGCCCGACGTCTCATGTGCCTTAAGTATGACTAGTAGGTATCAACAGAACCCAGGTGAAGCCCACTGGACAGCTGTAAAGAATATTCTTAAGTACTTGAGAAGAACTAAAGATATGTTCTTAGTTTACGGCGGTTTGGAAGAAAGCTTAAAGGTAAAGAGTTACACTGACGCAAGCTTCCAAACAGATAGGGATGATTCGAAATCTCAATCTGGGTATGTCTTTATTTTAAATGGAGGAGCCGTGTCTTGGAAGAGTTCCAAACAAGAAGTGATTGCACAATCCACTACAGAATCAGAATATGTTGCTGCTTCAGAAGCTGCTCAAGAAGCTGTCTGGATGAGAAAGTTCATAGAAGATCTAGGGGTTGTTCCTTCCATTCGGGACCCTATAGAAATTTTCTGTGACAATCTAGGTGCTATAGCTCAAGCAAAGGAACCTAGATTGCATCAAAAAACCAAACACATTCACCGAAGGTATAACTACATTAGACATGAAGTTAAGAATGGTGAAATAAGTATTCACAAGGTTCATACAGATCAAAATTTGGCAGACCCATTCACGAAACCTTTACCCCAAACTAAGCATGAAAGTCATGCTAAGGGTATAGGACTCCGTTTTTCTAATGAATGGATTTGATTTGTGTTTAATGTTTTATGAATATGAACTTATGTAAACGACAAGAATTATGTAATATATGTGACGTGATGTTTCATTCATAATTATTGTGTCTTATTATCATGTTTAATCCTTGAATAATTTAGTTATTCTAAACGTCCATAGTCGATCATAGTTGTGGGAGCAATTATGAAGTAAGACTAATATGAATTGGATTGGTTGACTTTTATGGGTAAAAGTAGCAAAAGGTTGCAACCAAATTCATAGGTACTTGTCAGTGAACAAGTATTGGACTTGACCCGTTTCAAGATCACTCCATGGATCATCATCATAAGTGATTCTTGAATAAAGGTATTATCATTATATCCTTTGACCTGAGATACATATTTGGGACTTAAGTGTAGAGTGTACCATGCTTTGATATGGTTTACTGTTGTTCTTGAAATACAGACAACCATAAAGGCCATACTCATGCATAGTACTAACTATATGAGGGGCGTATGTAGTCAAGACGGGATTTGTTCCTCTTATGTGTTGAGAGTTAGACATCTAAGGCGCCTGTTTTGAAAGTTGAACATAAAATGAGAATGATTAAGATCCATGTCTCATGTTCAACATGATGTCTGTGACAAAGGGATAATTGATAGATAACCTTATACATCAATTAGAGCCTCGTGTTTTCTGAAGAATTGAATGTTGTTGAATGGCACAATGTCATGTGTTATTGGGGGCAGTGAAATGTTGCTAGACGTTTACCACTGTCGATATCATTCTATGATGCAACCTTGTGCAAGTGGGAGATTGTTAGTTCTATATGCCAAGGATGATCATAAAATGATATTACTAATAATACATGATCCTATAGGGTCACACCAACAACAAGTTTGACACCAATTGATCATTTAGAACGTTAAATTTGATTTAACATCAAATGATACTAAACTTGCAATTTAATCTTGTAGGTTATTATTATTTGAGGTAAATAATAATAACTACAAAATTAAAGGTTGATTAGTAATTCATATGTGATGAATTAATTAAGTAACAATTAAATTGTTTAAATTGTTAAACGATTTAATTGATTTATAAGTAAGCCTTTTATTTAATTTAATTAGTAAATTAAATACAATATATATATATATTGTTATATATATATATATATATATATATATATATATATATATATATATATATATATATATATATATATATATATATGTATATATATATAATTATACAATTAAGATTGTATATTTAGATGGTTTATTTATATATTTGATTATGGGTTAAATGTTATTCCATTAAAGAAATGAGAAGATGTATTATTTATAAACTTATAATTATCTAAGTTTTATAAATAATAACAACCCACTAGCACTTCATTAGTCATCATATAACTAGCCATATTGGAAGGAAAAGAATGCATTAAGAACTTAAAAGAAAAGGAAGATGCCTTGTGTCTTCTAGCTTTTGATTATAGAAATCAAATGGATCTTTCTTTTAAGCTATTTGCATGTGCTTTTATTTTCTCTTGGTGGGTTATATTGTGGACGGTTTTGAGAGGGTTTGCGTGATCATTCTTGCTTCAAAAATCAGCCAAAAACTCTCCTTAAGTTCTTAGCAAAAATTGGTTTTTGGTTTCATAAGAAAAGGAGTCATATTTTGCAAGTTGTGGAACTAGCATTCAAGGGTGTTCAAGCTTGTGGTGGATCAACTATAGAGGGATTCTAATTTGATTCCTAGCTATCAAAATCATCCAAACCAAACCCAAGAACAAAGGTTATGATCTTGAACTTAAACTATGTTTGTTCTTCTTCTTATCTCTACATGCATGTAGCATGATCCTCTTGAAAATGGAATTTGTGTTCATGATTTTATGCTTCCGTTGCAAACTCTTGTTTTTGAAACTAACTACATGAACCATGTTTTCCAACAGATTCTTCTGTCTTTCAATTCATAACAACGAGACTCTTATCCCTAGTTCATCATCTTCGCCTACTTTTGCGGAAGACCAGTTGAAGCCATACACAACTTCAACTTCTCTACCGAGACCACCTTGGTGAACATATCTGCAAGGTTCTTCGCTCCAAGGATTTTCTTCAAGTTAAGTGTACCATTGTAAATCAACTCTCGAATGAAATGATACCTTATCTTGATGTGTTTCGTCCTGCTATGAAACATTGGATTCTTTGCAAGGTGTATGGCACTTTGTTTATTACAATACAACACACAATCTTCCCGGTTTAAGCCCAACGCTAATAGGAAGTTCTTCAACCAAACAAGCTCCTTACTAGCTTCTACCAGAGCCATATACTCGGCCTCGGTGGTTGAAAGAGGAAAACTCTTCTGTAGCATTGACATCCAACTGATTGCGGTTCCTCCAACTCGTAGTACTCTTGCCTGAATCCGCACGACCCGCAAGTCAGCCTCGGCATAACCTTCCAGGACCACATCCTGCCTTTTAAAAGTCAAGGTTGTGTCTGAGGTTCCCTTCAAGTAGCGAAGCAGCCACTTGACTTCGACCTAATGCTCATTCCCGGATTAAACATGAATCTGCTGACTACTTCCACTACATGCGCAATGTCTGGTCTGGTGCACACTATTGCGTACATCAAGCTAATACTACGAATGCATAGGGGATATTGGTCATTGCTACCTTGTATTCTTCTGTCTCTGGGGATTGCTTCTTTGAGAGTTACATATGACTCCTAAGGGATGTACTCCTGGGCTCGCATCGGACATACTGAACTTCTCTTACATTTTGTTGATATACTTCTCTTGCAATAATTTTAGGACTCCCGAGGCTCTATCTCACATGATGCTTATTCCCAATATCTGCTTAGTTGCGCCTAGGTCCTTCATCTCGAACTCTCTCTCCAGCAGCTTCTAAAGCATGTTGATCTCCTACATGTCAGACCCCGCCACCAACATATCATCACCATGAAGCAAGAGGATGATGAATGAGGATTGAAACTTCTTCTGGTAACAACAATGATCACTCTCACTTCGGCTGTAACCATTCCTCCTCATGAATCTATCAAACTTTAAGTACCATTGTCTTAGAGCTCGCTTAAATCCATATAGGCTTTTCTTCAGCTTGCACACCATGTTTTCCTTTCCAGCAACTTGAAAACCTTCGAGTTGTGCCATGTAGATATCTTCATCAAGGTCTTCGTGCAAAGCAGTCTTCACATTAAGCTATTCAAGATGTAAATCTTCAGATACCACGATACCGAGGACTGTTCAGATTGTGGTCATCTTCACAACCGGAGAAAAGATTTAACTGTAGTCAATCCACTCTTTCTGTTGGAAACCCTTTACCACCAATCTAGTCTCTTGCTTCCATCAACTTCATCATTGACCCTGAATATCCACCTGTTGGTCACTGCCTTCTTCTTTGCTAGTAACTTGACAGGAGACCAAGTCTTGTTCTTTTCAAGTGAGCGTAATTCATCATCCATGGCCTTCTTCCACTTTATGGATTCATTTATTCTTAAACCCTATGGATAAGTTTATGGCTCTCCGTTTTTGGTTAGCAGCAAATAAGTCAATGTTGGGTACCGAACTGGAGGTCTTCTCTCCCTAGTGGACTGATAAAGGATGCTTCTGGCTGCTGCACTTGATCTTTCATCTTCATCATCTAAGGAATCGTTATCCCAGGCTAAACTGCCCCTCAACTCGCTCCCACTCAAACCAGAGTTTCCATATGTCTCTTTAATTTTTTAAAAGGTAGGATGGAAACAAATATGCAAGAATTTGAATGAACGTCCTTTCCTTTTTCTTTTTCAAATTATGGTAATTATTATATTTAGACAAAATTACATAAATGGTCCCTACGGTAGTAAAAAAAATCTCAATGCAGGTCCTTTCAAAAAAATTGGACATGCAGGGTCCTTTTAAGTAATAAAATGCACACTGTAGGTCTTTTTCACTAACCCAGTTACTTTTGGACTGTTTGTAACGCCCCGGTTTTCTCGGTACGTTATTTATTTTAATTAATTAATTATGAGGCATTATATTAATTTAATTAATTAAGGTATGATTAATTAAAAGATTGGGTTTATAATTATTCCCATCTTTTAATCACATAATTAAGTCCATGGGTTTTTAGCCAAACCCAATTAAAGCTTAGATGGTCTTCTAGCCCAAAGGCTTTAGAGTTTAGCCCACTAATCTAATATATTAGGGTTCAAAAACCCTAATTCCTCCTCTCCACCCTCTCTTTCACGGCTCCCTCTCCCTCTCCTTCTCTCTCTCTCTCTCGGCTCACTCTCTTTCTCTCCCTAGCTCTCACTCTCGGCCAAGCAAAACAGCCACACTGCCGCCCTCCTGTCGCCGGATTCACCACCAAGCCACCGTCATGATCATCACTCTCCTCCAACCAAGAACTTTGCTCTTGTGTTCATCCCTAACTCCAATCCTTGGTATGTTAGTAATTTTGATTGTTCTTCAATTCTATCATTTTATGTAGCATCTTATGTTGTTATTTTGATGTAGTAATCTCTCTAATTCTACCCTTTATTTTAGATGTATGTATCTTAGTGTTAGATCTGAATACACCACCTCATTACATCATCATTGATGTACATATGAGTGTGAGTGTATGTGAAAGATCACTACAAAACCCTAAATTGAAAATCATGATCTTAGGGTTTTGTACTTGGATTTATGATTAAGTTCTTATAGTTTTCATATGGCTAAATGAATCCCTAATGATCTCTAATCCTTTTTAGTACCACCATATTTATGGGGACTAAATAGGATGAGTTGGTACATCCTAGAATGTATCCCAAAGAGAAAAGGGTGGATTGGCCAAGATATGTCATTAAAGGTTATGTTTCTGCTTCAATCAGATTCGGTAACCATTTTGTAAAAATCATATCTCGAGTTCTAGAACTCAAATGGACCCCATATCAATGCCCAAAGTTCACAAATCGAGTTGGGTAAGTTTCTTAAAAGGCACCCTCGATAAAAAGGACTTTACCTATGGGCAACAACAGCTTCTCTGCTGTTGGGTCTGATCCGGGTCTGCTGTGATATGTCATTTTGTTTTTATCATTACTAGGGTTTGGGAAAAGATCCTGAGTGATTCCAAATACCCACATGTACATTACATAGTTAATTTAATATCTGGAGAAGATGGGTCGTTAATTCCCATTGTAACTTGGTTAGAATGGACCCAGACTCCAGGTCAATGGACAGTCACCAGCTTATGCTGATTCTGTGATTGACCACCTTGTGATTTTTATATCTAGAGCTTGGGAAACCCTTTTTAATCGATTCCAACTCTGAGACTTGTATTTTTGTGTCTAATGTTCCTATGATTTTTGGTTGGGGCTAATTACACCCACAAGTTGGGTAGAATTTGCCAACACCACCTGACTGTCCGTCCAAAGACTACAGTGACAAGTCGTTTTGTAAAATTCATATCTCTTACACCTTTGGAGTTATGAGGAGTTCCTTATGGTTCTGGAAACCTAAGCCATTGTAGTTTCTTGAAAAAATTATTTAATCCTATGTTTCTATTGTGCATTTTGGAGTAATTCAGTCCCGATCAGCAGGACTGTTTTAGAGTCCTTGCTGTGATTACTCCCTTCTCATTTCTTAATTTCACAACTTCACTCTTCTAACCTTTAGTTCTATTTAGGTGAAGCCTTGAAGTTTGCACAAGCTTGGTAGCCTTATATTGACTCCTATCTGTTACTCACTCACTCAAGGTGAGTTCTCTCACACCGTTGTATTAGTATTTATGTTTGCTAGATAGCTCGTGTGTGATTGATTAGATTTACTATTTAAAGCATGCTATATTATTATTATAAAATCGTACATGTGCACTGTATGTGATTGATTAATACTATGAGGGGTAGTTAGGTAAGATCACCAACGTTATACTCTTTATGAGGTGCGGGGATCGGGGCCAAAGGATACGGGATTTACCCGGTGCAGCTCAAACCTACAAGTCCTCCCTATTAATATAAACATTGATTTGTTCCTTGCTTATTAATGTAATTATAATTGGAATTGGATTTGGATTAGTAAATGTGAATATTGATATGATGTCTGTGTTTGAATTCACTAAGCTTTATGCTTACGGTTCTCCCTAACATTTTCAGGTATTAAGATTAAAGAGGCTGAGGCGTGACTTGGAGCACCGGGATGCCACTACTAGAAGAATTTCCATTTTGGGACATTATTATTATTTTGCTTCCGCACATTACTATGTTTATTTCGTTATAATTTGATTTTGTGATACTTATCTTTTGTAAACTCATAGCTTCTTGTAACACCCGACTTATTAACAAAACACCCCAAAATTTTTTCATTTTTCAAACCAAATATTTTACAAACAAACCATAAGTAGGGGGTATTAGTTAATACAATACGAGTACAAGAGTATCACGAAGTACAATACATAATATTATACATTCTTCAAGCCGGGTCGTCACTTCACAAACTAAGTCCTCTGTCACGGACTTTATCCTTTCCCTTGGCGGGATCACGCTCACCTGCAGGGACATATCAATAAAACCGTGAGCTATAAAGCCCAATGAGTAATCAAATCAAATATAACATGTATAAGAATAAAATTCTCTATACAAAATCAAATATGCATTCTCATGCAACACAAAATCATATATGGCTCACGGGTTTATCCCGCTTTTGCCTAGACTCACGGCTCCGTTCTTGTCATCTCGATGACTCACGGCTTACCCGGTATTGTCTTATATAAGTTTGACTCACAGCTCCGTTCTTGTCTATCATAGACTCACGGCTTATCTGGTATTGTCATATCATTCATATTTATTGACTCACAGCTCCGTTCTTGTCTATAACAGACTCACGGCTTATCTGGTATTGTCATATATCAAATCATATAATTTGTCATTTTTGTCCCCAAAACAATTTCCATCTGCAGCTGCTCATTTAATATCTATCACATCGGATAACAGTGAGATTACTCACCTGAAGGCTTGCTACTACTAGCTTTTGTCGTTTCTTACCTTGAAATGAAATCCGCAAGATTTTGTCCCGTACCTATAATTCCATTATTTTACAATGATTATAGGTTAATATACCATTTCAGTTGGTTCTAATGCACAAGAGTCTAATATAAGACCAATTCCAAGCATTAACCATTGGTATAAAAATTTAATACACTTCCCGAAATACGCGTATTCTACTACAGTACTTTCGGGAGGTCGTATTCGTATTCCAATAATTTTCCATGAAGTTTTACAACATATTAGACCTATGTTTAAAATTTCAGGTCAATCGGATAAGCCTAACATAAAAATCAAACTTGGAAAATTCACAAAATTTTAACAGAGGCTGAAATGGTTTCTGCCCAGGGGTCGAGTCGCGACTAACCCTCTGGTCGGGTCACGAAGACCTCCTCTTCGGGTCGCGACCAACCCTCTGGTCGGGTCGCGAGCGCTGGACAGTGGTGCAGAAACTCCGATTTTAAGCTAGAAATTTCCATTTTTCTCTTGTTAAGGTCTTATTACTCGACTTAATTGTTAGGCAATGTTCCAATACCAAAACCTTTCATTAACATCAAGTTTTAAACCATTGGGGAATCAAATTCAAACCCATTTATACAATTTCCCGTTTTTGCATTTTTGCTCCAAAAACCAAAATTATTGAATTCTATTTGCTTCTAATGATTTCTTTCAGTCATTATAGCATCTAGAACTCATTTTAATCCATTAGAATCATGTTTATCACAAGAACTCATCATCTAGGGTTCTTGATCAAAATCCCAATTCTTGAACAATAGCAACCTACTTCCATTTTCTTGAGTTGTGTTCTCAACTGGTGACTTATTGGAAGTATTAAGCTACTTATCACATAATTCCTAACTGAAATTACAGTTTTCAGTTCAAGCTTGAAGAACACACACCAAAAGCTTGGTAAGAACTTAATAACTTACCTCAATTGCTTCCAAGTCTTCAATTCCAAGCCTAGAATCCGATTCCTAGCTTTAATTCTTCAAGAAAACTCCAAGTTTCTGCAATCGATCACTCCAAAACCCTCTCCCGATGCTTCCAGATTTTCTGCACATGTGGGAGAGCTTGTCCCACTATTTATACTTCCAGAAATTACAGTTTAGTCCCTGGAGTTGTTATTCTTGAAGTTTTGCCACATTTTACACATTTTTATAACAAAAACTAGTTTTTGTAACATTTTAAGTCCAAAACTCAAAATATTATTACAAACTTAATCATTTTCTGTCCAAAAGACCAAATTACCCTTCTAAGGTAAAATGACCAATTTGCCCTTTTTATTATAATTACATAATAAACATGTTTTGGCGTTACACTTCTTCTATAAAAGTCGTTTTAAAAAGTTCAAATATTTTGCGAAAATATTTGGGTGTGACACTGTTAGTAACCCTCACGTGCCTTCAATGTGAGGGTAAATTTGTCTTTACACAACCTTATTTACTCAATGTACACTTGGGGTATATATCAGACTTCATGCTTCAATCTCTCACTGCAAATTTCTTCTTCTCCTTTATCTGAAATCATGTTGTGTTCGTGTGGTAGGTTAGGAATTGTGGTTACCTCATAGACGAACACAAATCCAAGTATAAGATTTTGGTGTTGAAGATGTATGGTCCAAGATGTGGGTTTCTAGGGTGGTTCGATCCACCAATGTGTCTTAGGGAAGTCGAAGTCATACTTGGATTACTACGAGCTATGAACAAAGATCAATAAATAAATGCCACATTTTGACTTCAAATTAGGACCCATCGATGTGTCCTAATTTGAAGTCACAACGTGGCATTTATTTCTTGATGCCTGCCATTATTTATTGACCTCAGTTCATAGCTCGTAGTAATCTAGGTATGACTTCAACTGTCCTAGGACACATCAGTGGGTTGAACCACCCTAGAAAGCCACATGTTGGACAATTACGTCTACAACACCAAAATCTTCTGCCTGGATTTGTGTCCGTCCACAAGGTAACCCCGATTCCTAACCTATCACATGAACACAACCTGATTTTGGATGAAGGAGAAGAAGAAATATGGAGTGAGAGATTAAAGCATGAAGTCTAATATAGACCCCCAAATGTACGTTGAGTAAATAAGGTTGTGTAAAAAGACAAATTTGTCGTCACATGGAGGGCATGTGAGGGTTACTAATGGTCCAAAACTAACGAGGTTTGTGGAAAGGACCTACAATGTGCATTTTATTCCTAAAAGGACCCCATGTCCAAAATTCTTGAAAAGGACCTAGTAAGATTTTTTGACAACCACATGGACCATTTTTGTAATTTTGTATTGTATTTATTTATGACGTATTTGTAAAATATTTTTTTAAGACAAACCAAATTTAAAAAATTTAATATTATTATTTAAATATATTTCAAATTACATGGTATTTTAGTTACTAATCATGCTATTTTTTAAGTTATTTAATTTAAAAAATGTTAATATGATAACGTATAGTTTTAATTTATAATAAACATTAAACAAATGGTAATTTGTTATTTGTCAATTTTAATGTATACAATCTAAAAAATAATCAGTATTTATATTAATACAAATATCATTATTTATTCACTAGACGATATCAGTTTAATACTTAATAAAAAAACAGAGCCTAAATTTCAATTTATAATTCTAAATACATGTTAGTGGACATGTAGCCGAAAATTGCATACAATACTTGCTAAAATCAATCGATTACAGAGATTCCAATTTTATATATCTTAACCTTTTCAAATTTAATTTGATCAAATACTCGCACGAACTCGAGATCATGTCGACTTGCTAGTTTTAATGAGTAATCGTCAACTTTAGATCTTCGATACGACGTCTCTTCACATATATGTTTCTTGATTATTATGCTTTTTTAAGATTGATTTACCAACTCTATCGTAACGACGTAAACTTTTTTACTTGCTTGCTTTGTTCTAATGTTTCGAAAGTCATAAACATTAAAGTGCGAGATAGTTTGGGAAAAATGTTGGATAAATGACACTTGTTTGGAAGAAGAGTTTGTTGGGCCAAAATCCAAATGTCTCATCCATGACCATGACTATTTTTCAAATTAAACTTTAATTTTTATGTTTTATTAAAAAAGATTTTGTATCTGTTTTAATTTTCAAATTTAGCTTTTAGCTACCGGTTTTAGACAACTCTTTCTTCGAAAAAACTTTGATTTTTCTTTGAAAATACCCCCAAAATTTTTTTCTAAACAAACCCTCACATTTTATAATATTTTGGAGTCTAATTTCCAGGTTTCATGTTTTCCTCGTTAGAAACATTTTCATCTTAGAAGTGGTTCAATCGTGTCATTATATTCCTTTGAGACTCACTTTGAACCAACTTTTTTATTTTGACTCATAATCTTTACGTTCTTCTGGTTGCTATTTGTAGTGTTCTTAATGGTTTTTTTTTGCATTAGAATCATAAGGAAAATTTTGATTTGTTCGAAACAAAAAGAAATGTAGCTGTATAAAAAAGGCTTTTGAACAACAACCAATGTTTGAAATCTAATCTTAGCTTTTCGTATTTTCTCCGTTGGAAACATTATCAAGCCAAAGTAGACACTTTTTATTCACTTGCTACAATCTTTGAGTATTCTGCAAATAGATTTTGATATGTATTTTTCCAACAACAATTGGACACGGAGTCTTTCTCTTTGTTTTGAAAAAAATAAAATGTGCATTTCAGATTTTAATGTTAAAACTATCAAAAACACCATAAACAACAACAACAAGAAAAACATAAGAATTATGAGCTAAAACAAAAAAGTTGGTTCAAAAGGAAAAGTTTGTTAATGTGACGATTTTTTGGGGAAATAAAAAGTTGAGGGTCTTTCGAGAAAAGTTGAGAGTTTTTCTGGAAAAAACTGTCTAAAAGCCAGAAGATTACATGTAAACATGCTAAAATGGCTAAATAAAAAATAAAAATGCAAGGGATTTTTTAGGAAAAAATAAAGTTAAGGTTCAATCCGGAAAATACCGAGTATATGTGGTCTTTTATGATATTAACCCTTTTAAGATCATAGATGCTACTTTCATGAAAAAAATTATAACATTTAAAGGCAGAAGAAACTTTAACGAAACCGATCGTCAAAAGCTTTAGAATTTTTGGGTATAATTTTAAACTTTGAATATCCACAAAAAATGGTTGTTTGGTAAGCATATTAATTGTTCCATTAAGAGGTAAGCTCTAAATCCTTTCAACATCCAGGGTGTTTGATAAAGTAAAAAATTCAGCTCTTAACAGTTTAAATGGCTCTGAATCGCTTAACACCAAATATATCTTTGAATCATTCTTTTTTTAAACATCCTATTGTTACCCTCATAGCCTAAAACAGACGTGTCACCATTTTCTCTATGGAATATTGTAGTGCCACTCCATTATCGACCCAAAACCTAAGTCACACTCTCCTATTGGTTGCCACCAGTGATTACTCCACTACACTCCTCCTTCTAATCGATATGTTTTCTCCCCCTCCCTCCAAAGCTCAATGTTATCTTTATCTCTTTCAACACGCTCTTCGATTTTCTAGAGTTTTATGGATATTTGAAATCGTTTTTAGGGCTTGGTAGGTTCGATATGTAATGAAATCAAGCTTCATCGCCTTAATTTTCCATATTTTCTCCTTTGTGACCGCCTGAAACGGACGGTCACTGGTAGCACCCGTCATCGGCTAAATATATCAATCATATCCCTACTTCGTACAATCGAATCAAGGTGCAACAATAGTTTCTTCTTCTTCCTAAATTATAAATTGATCTTAGAATGGTATACACAATGTCAGTCAATCTATTTGTCTAATTCATGCTCATATTTCCCATTTTGGTTGAATTCGTTAATTTGTTCGAGACGCACTCAATCAGTTTTATTAGTCACATGTCTCCCTAGCTGCTTGAAGGATACATCTACATGTAATTTGGTATTATTAGTTCCAGATTTCACAATTTTTCCACAAGTTATTACCATTTTCATGTTCATAAGATATATTGGTGTGGTTGATATTGATTCATATCCTTGGTTTGATCTACATGTTGCTGCTATTTACTTAAGCTGACCATTTTTGGTTATATCAAGCTTAACGTATAATTGGTGTCATGAAGAAATTATGTGTAATGATTTTTGTTTTTGTTTTTGTATTAGATATGATGTACCATTGAATTGTTCATAGATGTTATGTATATCAGTCTAATTTATAGATATTATGTACATTTGAATCACTATTCTATTAAATTTATGTTATTTTGTATTTATAACTTGAAATATATATATATATATATATATATATATATATATATATATATATATATATATATATATATATATATATATATGTAAAATGTAATTGTCTTCCATGTTGTAATAGAAAGAGGGTTAATATATTTTTTGTGATTGGATTTATTAATTTGGAAATTAAATTACTAATTTAACTTCATTGAAGTTGTTTTTGTTAAAATATTAAAATGATAATTTTCTTATTCAATCGACTCGTTCAACAACCTTACCAAACAACACTGAATCATACAAGCTTTTAAATCATTTAGACATCTGAATCATTTAAGCCTTTCAATAATTCAATATTGAATCAATCACTTTTTACCAAACGTCCTACTCTTGTTTATTTCTATCAAGACATTGTACTTCGAGAATTTGACATTGTACTATGAAAAGTCCTCCTACTCATTGCATTTTACTTTCAATTTCTACGTAAATATTGGTCATACCTAAACCTTGCATTAGTTATACTATTAGGCCATGAGACCCAAAAAATAAGTTTCACACATGGAGACATATTTAAAAAAAACCTAAAATAATTTATGTGCACATATACATAGCCTTAATTCCACATGTGCATGTGCATTATTATCACATGCATATTTCAAAAAGAAAACAAAAAACGTATGTTCATATAAATATATCCATTTTGATTGAAACATATTAACATTCAGATGTTTTGATTGAAAATTTTTATTGGATTAAAAAGTTCTCAAGTTTTTTAGAAATTGTTGAGTTTGGAAAAAACCTTACTTTCTTCCCCATCCTTTTCTCTCTCTCTCTCTCTATATATATATATATATATATATATATATATATATATATATATATATATATATATATATATATATATATATATAAAATAAAATGAGAACATATAAAAGGTTGAAAATATGAGAACAAATCTCAACCATTCAATTTTCAAGATATGTGGCTGATTTTAATAGGACAATTACTATGCTTTTAAAATAAATAAATGATTTTATTCCATTTAATTTGAAAAAAAGGGTATTAAGGTAATTTGGTTTTTAATGGTTTCCACAAAATCAGCTATTAGATTTAGGAAATCCCACGTTTCTATCTATAAAAACATTCCAAAAATTTTCCCTGTTTTTTTACCCTATTTCTCTCTCGGTTAACACACGATTTTGGAAAAGTTACCCCCGTCGTTCCCTCCTTCCCCCATCGCTGTTCCATTATTGCCGGCAGTGGACTCCCACCGCCGTTCGCCCATGGAACCACGTCCACCGGATCCTCCACTTGATAAGGTGCCACCCCCTGTGTATGACCTTTCTCCATTGCTTCTTGGGCATGCTCGATGAGAGAAAGCTGGGTCGTCTTTGGCGATTAAGCTCACTCCCTGCTCAGTGGTTAAGAAATCGATTCTTCGGATGGGTTTGACCAGGTAGCGTTCTCGAATCTATGACCTTTCTCCATCGATTCTTCGGATGGGTTTGACCAGGTAGCGTTCCTGAATCTACCTTGAAGACCCCTTGCTGGTCCCGCTTCCAGACTCTAATTCGCCATTGACCTTCGCTTAAGACTGAAGTCGCAACTCGATAATCTCCATCGCTGAAGTCGTGAAGCTGTACCAAATCCCGTTGGACCAATGATCTTCACAGATACATTACGTAAACTCTAACCTCAACCCTAATTTATTGTCAAAATGGATCTCTGGTGGCTGTGGATTAAAAACTGACAACAGTGGCCCATTCTATCTATTTTCTTCCTTTGTCGATTAAAAATTGACAACGATGGTGATATTTTGTTGCTCAATCACACCATCAGCACTACACCATCTAATTCCTAGAGCCAGTTAGTTGTTAAATAGCTGCAGAACCCAACCTCAAAGGTAATCTTCTTAGTTTCTT
Source organism: Cichorium intybus (assembly GCA_023525715.1). NCBI lineage: Eukaryota > Viridiplantae > Streptophyta > Magnoliopsida > Asterales > Asteraceae > Cichorium > Cichorium intybus. Next base: position 28,310,940 of record CM042010.1, on the reverse strand, counting down.
TTTTTACTCTTTGCTTATTTTAAAAGTTTGCTTTTATGGCCACAATTTTTATGCGTGTGATGGAAGGGGGTGGATATGACTTGTCAAACGAGTGAAATATCAGTGATTAATTAACCATTACACTATTGATGTATGTATTTTGTTCAAATATTTGGAATTTTCAAGTCTCTCATGACAATCTTTTACTTTTACAATTATTGAAAATGTTGAAATTTGCTTCAAATGGGTCTTGTTTGTTGGTTTATTGTTTGCTACAAATTGAACACATATTGGTTTACCGTAAGATGTTGAAAATCTCATAAATTTTATGTTGATTGGTTTCATAATCTCCTTGTTTTCTATCTTACATGATTAAGCAATACAATTTTTTACTTAAAATTGTATGTTAATAAATTACAGTGTTAATAATTGATGATGAATAGTGTTAATCATTGATGATTAACACTGTAACTGACACTATAACAACCACTGCAATAATTATCGATGATGAGAAGTGCTAATCATTGATGCTCAACACTATAACAACCACTTTCAATTAATCATTAAAACGTGAACATATAAAATCTATTGTTAATCATCAACGATTATAATAATTTCTAATCATTAGTGAACTTGATTTTGCAGGTGTGAATCCAAGAATAACAATGATCACGTGTGCCTACTATTTATTTTTGTGTGTGATGGTAGCAATAATAAAAAGGGGCATCGATTCATTCAAGAAAAGTGCTGGCCTTGGGATGGATTTTATAACTTTTTTTTTCATCTGAAATGATTTATTCATTTGTGACTATAGGGTAATAAAGAACTATTATATTTTAATTATTGTTTTTGGTATAAACCGTATTTTATTCATTTATGATTAGAATTGTATTGTAATTTTAATCTTAAACCGTGTTTTATTTATTTATGATTACAACTGAATACATATATTATTAAAAATTTGTTTTATTCATATACGATTATAAATATTCTGGTTAAACAATAAATATTCCGGTGAATTATATTTCTATTTTTCGTCACTATAAAAATTTAGTTAAAAAATGAGTCCAATAAAATTATAAAATTGTATTATGTTTTATTCATTTGTGAATTAAATCATATAAATCTATTAATAAAAATAAATAAATAAATAATATTTAATTCATTTTTTGGTAACAAAAATCATAATCTCTATAATCATGGAAAGTGAATAATTAAATCCCATGATTATAGGAAAAACATAATTATCTAGGATTTTTAATTAATTAGACATATTATTAAATTACTATAATATCCCTATAAAATGATTGGTCCAGAATGATTCTCGCGTTCTCAACATTTTAATCGTTCTCATTTTAACCCTATATATATATATATATATATATATATATATATATATATATATATATATATATATATATATATATATATATATATATATATATATATATATATATATATAGAAAGAGAGAGACACAAACATTTTTCATTTTTATGAATTTGTAATTTGACCATAATAACAATTTTTTATTTTTCATCTTTTTGTTAAAAAGTGTATTTTTTGGTTAGAAAAATATTGATAAAGGCGGAATCTTTTTTAACTATTTTAGAAATGTTTCTTTTGTTATTACAATAATTACTTGTTGTAGTTTGATCGTATTTACTTATATTGCCATGTTTTCGGTTTTTTTTGCTAATATTTAAATAAAAAAAATACATAAACGATCAAATTACAAAATACATGTTATATTTACATGTTTTCGGTTTTTTCGGCTAATATTTAAATAAAAAAAAATACATAAACGATCAAAGTACAAAATACATATTTATAGGCCAAGAATGGCCAATTTATAAAAAATATATTGTTTTGATAACAAAAGAAATGTTTTTACAAATTACAAAACATACACAAAGTAATATAAAAATGAAAACAGTCTAGCAAATTACCGTATTTAGAAGTGGTTAAACCGGAAAATATCAATTTTGATGCTTTTTGCGTGTGTGTGTGTCTCTCTCTCTTTATATATATATATATATATATATATATATATATATATATATATATATATATATATATATATATATATATATATATATATATATATATATATATATATATATATATATATATATATATATATATATATATATATATATATATATATATATATATATATGTTCAAATACGATTTCTAAGTATCGTGTGATTGTAGGACCGAATAACATTCATTGATTTCATAAGGTTATGATCGGTATTTTATTAGATTTCCAAATTTGAGTTTTAAATTGCTATACGATAAATTAGCTTTTGACTTGATTTTCGTAACTGATAATAGTATCATCGTAAATTCCAATTTAATTTCATAGTCAATCGTTCGTTGTTAAATTCCGATTTCTCGATTATGGTTGAAACGAACACAACGAATGCCTGATGTTGTTATATTGCAAGTCTATTTGGTTTATTCATATTGTTAAGTTCGATCAATTTTGAAGATTTGTATTTTCGGATCGCAATAACCGTTCGTATCATAATTGTACCCCAGGTATAAGATTTATTCTGTTGAAAAAGGTTTTCTATTGGATTTTGGATGTGCGAACATTCAAATGTTTATAAGTTTAACAAATTTTTGTGCAGCCTTTATGTTGTTAAGTCGAACACCATTCTCAGAGAATGCTTCAGGTGTTTAAATGAAAAGATAAGTTTGAAAAATGGAGAATGAAGGAAATGGGTAGATATTAACTTAAATGGCAAAGACGATGGCAAAATGAATTTTGCGTTAAAACCATTTGTGATGAATTCACCGGCGGAGAAAACGAAGGACGATGACGATCAATGAAGATGACGAGGTAACGAGTTTGAAGGAAATTATCTATGGTCAAAGTCTATGTTGTGTTAGATGTGAAAGAATTTGAAAATTAAAACCCAGACGTGGTTGTATATTAACTGAGTGAACTCTACTCTAATTTTACCATTCTTTGAGAATATTGTTCATTTTTTGAGAATGTGAACTATTTTGAACTGTACTCCAATTTTACCATTCTTGGAGAATTGTGCATCCTTTGAGAATTAACATACACATGGTTTTGGAGAATTACACATTCTCGTAGTAACCGTCTATGCTATAATTGAGTCCATGTAAATTATGAATTTGAACATGTTATTTGTAATTTGTATTTGTTTGTTTAGATTTTATATTGGTGAGCAATTACATGATAATAAGATATAATTTTTTTTAAACAATGTAATTTTTTTATCGAAAGGCATTCTCTGAGAATGTATTTGAGAATGGTTCATGTTAGAAAATTGGGTAGGGTTGAGTGGAGATCTGGATACCCCTTGGGTTGTGTGAACACTTTCCGAACTAATATTTCTACCATATGCCCGGGTTATAAGAAATTCAGCCTAGGATAATCCCAATGGGACACTTACGAATCTAGGCACAGAAAACGTAAGCCAAATTGCTATGGAATCTGAGTTCGTATGAAAACGAGAGCTAAAAAGGGTGTCTCTGACCTCAAAGAGGAGAGCCGTTTATATAATAAACAAGTGATAAGGTTTTGTCAAGGGTTAGCCGTCATGGGCTTTAGGGTTGCCGTCATCGGTTTCTTTGAGAACAAGTCACGAATTAATGAGGAATCGATGGTTTCCAAAACTGACGAAATTAGTCAGTTTTACCATAATTACCCTCAAGAAATTCGATTCTTCCAGTTTTACCATAATCAGCGGGACCCCAGCCATGGGCTCTGCCCGTGGAACCTCGTCAAAGGGGTACAACCCCTTTGGAAACCCCGTACCCGGGGGCGCTACCCCCGGACCCCCGACTTGTCGTCGAACCGGCTATTTATTCGATCTTATACATGCGTGCACTTCGCACATACCCGAACATATATCCGAATACAAACTAAATAGCCCCTTAGCTCACATGTTAGTTCCAATTACATAAAATGACTTGGTGACAATGTCGAAACAAACCAAACCAGTACATAAATGAAAAATGTCGAAACGATTGAATTTCCACTTAGTATAATACACTTACAAAGACTCGAGAATCAGGGTGTTCTAAGAATTGAACCCATCAACCCATTTGAATACTAGAAGGTAGAATACATAATAGTTTATTGATCTTTCTAGCAAAATACAATTTGACACTATTATAAAGCCATGTGTAACTCCTCTCGTGATCGTATCAAGGCCAAGTCCACAACCTTTTGAAGTGCGGCTACACTTCACAATCACGTAGGTAACTCCTTTCCATGTATCTGCACATACATTTAATCAAAGGAATTATTAAGAAGTTAAACTTCAACCTGGTCAACTGTAGGACCGAACACATTACCCAGTCAGGGGCTCTGCCCCTGGAACTCCGCTAGGGGCGCTGCCCCTAGACCCCGCCAAAGGGGCGCTGCCCCTTTGGAAACCCTGAACCCGGGGTCGCTGCCCCCGGACCCTCGACTTGTCGTCGAACCGACTATTTATTCGATCTTATACATGCGTGCACTCCGCACATACCCGAACATATATCAGAATACAAACTAAACATCCCCTTAGCTCAGATGTTAGTTCAAATTAAATAAAATGACTTGGTGACACTAAAATCACCAACAGTTCATGTTCATTCTCCGAGAATGGTTCACATTAATCCAATTTCTTATATTTTTTTTACAAAAAGCAACCTATTATTTTGGGATGTGATCGTGAGTTAGTTATTTATAGGAAGTTATTATTAGAGATAAGAATGCAATTTGTATTTAAACAAAATCATTTACTATTCAATGAAATATATATGTACATATTCTCTGTAAATGTGTTGTCATACATTGTCTGTACACCCAATTCTCAAAAAATATGATACCCTCTATCACTTATTTCCTATGAGTTACAACTATTCAATGTTTATATTCTTTTAGAATACGCTAACAAATATACGATTACATTTTCCAAAAAGCGAAAAATAACAAAATATTGATTAGAAAATAAAGCAATGGTTGGTTATCTTTAATAAAGATCAAATTCGGTGAGGGCCACAACAAGGAAAAATAATGGGAAAAAAGAATAAAAAACTAAAACCCAAATATCACAGACTATGATGGACTTTGGGGCATGGTGGTTTGGCAAATTGACAAATCATCCTTGGTGCAAATGCATAATCAGATCACTGATTGCAACTTCAAACAATCACTGATTGCAACTTCAAACAATTGGAGTGTAAGAACCCGCAAAATTTTCAATAAAATGTAAAATAACCGTGTGTAATAGTAAAGTTGTGAAAAAGGGCAAATAAGTATTTTTGCCATGTTCTGGACCTTGATGTAAAATATTTTTGTGTTTATGGGTAAAAATGTAAGGAATGAAAATTCATGTAATAAAATTAGCTTTTTAGTGTCAAAGTGCAAGAAGTAAAACTGGAGGGTTAAAAATGAAAAATTGGAAGTATAAATAGGAAGAAAAATCTCCCAAACTTCCCAGAAGATTGTGGAGTGTTCGAGAGAGAGCCAGAGGATACGAGTTCTGGAAGTCACGAGTGAATTGAAGCAAAAGAGTTGGAAGTGAAGATTTCCATGTAAATTAGGGTAAGAAATCATAACTTGAACATGTACTATTCATCATCTTCCCGGGTCAGAGTTGGAACCTGGAATTCTGCGATTTATAAAAATGGTTCCAGTGATTCTCTCCATCTAATCATGTTATAAACACTAAGTAAACACACTTCAATTGAGAAGTGTTGTTGAATTTATGAAAATAATGATTTTTAGCTCAAGAACCCTAATTAACGGGTTTGTATGATCAAGTTTGATTTTAATGGTTTTGTTAAGTTCTAAGGATCACATAGGATGTATTAAGACATTCCTAAGTGATTGTTTTCAAAGATTTACATTTCTAGTGAAAAATGAGCCAAACGGGAATTTTTGGTAAAAGTATGGAATCACCGATTCCATGGGTTAAAACCTGATGTAAACTGAAGGTTTTAGTCATGGAATGATTACATATTGATTAAGTTAAGTAATAAGAACTTAATGTAGGGAATAGTAGAAGTTGTAGCTGAAAAATCGTCAAAAATAACAATGAACTTACAGATCGCGACCCGATCTATACAGGTCGCGACGCGACCCTGTGCCTGGACCAAAATGCAGAAATGCAGTGAGCATTCTGCCAAGTTAGCTTTGATTTTTGGAATTTGGGGTTAGACTTGTCTGTTTGACCTCAAATTTTAAACACAAGTCCCTTATGGTCCAAAACTTTGTGGAAAATTGTCGGAATGGAAATACGACCACCCAAGAGTACTGTAGCAAAATACGTGTATTTCGGGAAAGTCTACAAATTAAAGAAAGCTAGTTTAATAAGGGTTGTAGCTTATTTATGACCCGTAGTTGCACAATACGACACTCTTGTGCTGTAAAGTTAGTTATTGTATATATGAATCAAGTGTAAATGTATATCTTGTATATAATAGGTGGTGGTTCAAACACGGTTAATCAAGTGAAAGAAACAGGAGTTCAAGAAGCTAAATAACTCCTAGGTGACTCAAGGTGAGTAATGTGTGGATTTTTGAGTACATAGCATAATGGGTTTTATACAAAGAAATGAATTTTATATACAATGTTTTGGGAGTCAAAATGGTTTTATGGAAATTGAAATGGTTTAATGAAAATGAAAATGATTCTATGGAACTGGAAATGGTTTTGTGAAACTGGAAATGATACTATGAAATAGTAAGTACTATAGAAATGATAAATGCGAAATACAGAGAATTAATAAGTGACTGAGCCATGTTGATGAGTTGAGAAGTATCCGGATAAAGATCACGGCCTGCTGCGGACTGCGGTAGGGGTGGTCAAAAGACACTACTGGGATGGTACCTCCCGTCGCGAAGTAGTTGTCTAATTGGTACCTTGATGGATGAATTCGTTTCATGCTGTCGAGGGAGGAGTTATACGGGTGCGTCTCGTATAAAACCTATGGGTGCGCTCGTAGGAATGTGCTCACAAATGAAAAGGAGTACCTATGGGTGCGCTCATAGGAAATTAAATATTTTGAATTTGAGAATGATTGAAATATAAGAAATTTGTTTTGGGTCTAAACCCACATTGCTCACGAGACATTATGTCTTACGTATTTTTTTTTAAATGCTATGTACTCAGGTAATCAAGAAAAGAGTTAAAAGAGCGTGGTGTGGGACGGTAGCTTTCAGTGTATAAAGCGTGCAATAAACAGGTTTAAACTATGGTTATGATGCGAACTTGTGACGCCCCGTTTGTAAAAATTAAATGGTTTGTAAGACAAAGTATTTGTAATATAAGTTTGGAAAAAAAAATTTGTGTGAAAGTTTGGGGTGCTACATGGAGTTCCACGTCTCATGTCAAATAATTAAATTAAGTCCCAAAAAATTAAATGAAACAAGATTAATAAATATAACTAAAGAATGAAGTTTCGAAGTAAAAAGCTTCTAAACACAATTCAATTATGGAAAAAATCAGTGTTTTCATCAAACGAAAAGTTAGTTAAATCTTCTTTCCATTGATCAACAACACCACCAGTTGTTTTTTCTAGCAATCACAATACAAACCAAATATTCTTTGACCATGCGTATAACAAATTTCAAAGGCATTATCAAAGAATGAGTTGTGTCGTTATTTTTTTGGTAATTTACAGGGCATGCGTATAACAGTTTTCAAAGGCATTCTTAGAGAATGGGTGATAGAATATATAATAGTTTTCAAAGGCATTATCAAAGAATGACTTGTGGTGTCGTTATTTTTTTGATAATTTACAGGGCATGCGTATTCGCTATTTAGAACCATGTAATGTCATATGCAAAAGTTTGCAACCATGTAATGCTACAAGCCTACAACCATGTAATGTCATATGCAAAAGTTTGCAACCCAGTTAAAATGAGAATGAGGTTTTTAACAACATTTTCACTTATTCTCAGAGAATTCGACTGTTAAAAAGAAAACCTAAACTACGTAATGAAAAAATTACACGGGAAATGGTGTAAAAAGCACATGATTCTTCAATAATATGTAAGCTAACAATGAGGTTAATACATAAATGATGCCACATTTTGTAGTTTACTCATGATTTTAAGTTTTCATTCTAAAAGAAGGAAGAAAACCGGTGTACCTGCTCAACTATTCTCCAAGAATCTCTAAAATAAAACTACGTTACTAACAACCATTCCAAAAGAATATGTCTACTTAAACAGCTTATATATTCTTGAAGAATATGTATGATAAAACTCAGGTTCATACATTGAGAATGGTGTTTTTAACTACCATATCGCTTATTCTCGAAGTATTCAGCTGTAAAACAGAAAACTCAAACTACGTAAACCTAGAATTAACGAGGTTAAAAAACATCATTACATTTCAGTGGTTTAACAAAATCATCCATATCATCTAATGTCAAAGGACAATCTGTTGTGTTTGTATACTTGAATTAGAAATTTTCTTTCAAACAGGAACTTGACCATCAGATTTCCATATTCACTTCCACAAGAATATGTCTGTCACTATAATTGTTTTTAACTGAGAATAGGATTTGAAAATAGTCCGGTTGTTAATGTGTTATATGATCGATAAGTGAGGATCGTGTTTCCGTGATTGTAGCTTTTGCTATTTAAAACTGAATTTTTTCCTAATTTATAGGTATTATCTATTGACCTTTATACCCTTTTTCCCTTTTTTTTCAGTTTATTATATTTTCTTTCAACTTATTTACAAAATGCCACCATCATCTAAGCCACTCAATTTTTCAATCTAATGGTCCAAAAATGGTCTTACAATCACACAATAAATACCATTTTTATTTAATCCTAACTATATATATATATATATATATATATATATATATATATATATATATATATATATATATATATATATATATATATATATATATATAGGAAGAGGTTAAAATGAGAAGGATTAAAAGGTTGAGAATGCGAGAATGAATAGAAAAAAATAATTTTTTTTCACGGTTTCATTCATTCATGAATAGAAAAAAATATAGTTTTATGATTTTATTGATTTAATTTTTTAAAGTATTTTTATAGTGAATTATACAAAATTCTGTCGTAATCATCAATGAATAATATATATATATATATATATATATATATATATATATATATATATATATATATATATATATATATATATATATATATATATATATATATATATATGAATTTTTTGAGAATTTTTAAAAATTGTATTTGATATGAATGTGTTAATCACGAATGATTAAAAGTAACAATAAATATTAAAATTAATAAAGTACAATAAAAATATAAAAATATAATACAATTGTAATCATAACACAAAGATATAAAGGAAACGATACGTTTGTAATCATTAATGAATAAAAGACAATGTAAAAGAAAAAAACCAGTTTAGCTGTAATCACAAATGAATAAAACAAATATAAAAAATCGGATTCATTTGTAATCATTATGTTGCAGTCCCGATGATTATTCTTGCTTTGATTTTTCTTGTTGCTGCCATCACACCCAAAAGAAAGAGGGGCACTCGTGATCATTGTTATTATTAGATTCACACCTGCAAAATCAAGTTCAAGGATATTAAAAATAAAAATAACTCATAAATTATAATGCTATGTATTTGCATATGCACTGATTATTACAAATGATAATAGAAAGTGGATGTTACACTGTTAATCATCAATGATGAATACAATCATTTATGTAAAAATCACCGGTGATTAATAATAATCTATGATTAGAACTTAGTTAGATATAAATAATCACATTAGTGTTCTAATCATCTATGATTATAACTAAGTTACATTATATAATCATCAATGAATAATACATATACTAACTAATAAATAACACATATACTCAACTATCACATATATACGTTTTACTCCACAATTAACTTCTAATAATAAACTTTTCCATATCTTAACTTTAGTATAATAAATAATCCTAAATTTCATGATACAAATATATAAAAGAAAGTTAAATTACTAATTACAATATACTTTCCTATTGTTTTTAATTTGACGCATATGTTGCTAAGAATTGCAAATTGTCATATAGTTGTAACTTTTAATTAAAAAATATCATCGATAATTGAAAAGAATAAAAGAAATTGTAAAAGTAATTTGATAAAAAAAAGTTAGCAAGATTACCGTACAGGAGTCTATAGAAGATGTTCATCCTTTAATTCAACTTTTAGCATTTCTAGGAGGTGTGACATACATTAACCATCGATATTCCATCTAAGATAATTCTTGCATTATCAATAAAACTATAAGAGAAATAAAAGAGGAGATGACATACGAGAACACAGGTTCTGCGAGACTTAGAAGATGAAGAATGAAGGCGACCAGCAACTGCCGATGACAAACGTGAAGAATGAGATAAAAACTAAAATTGATTCCTTCTGGGTCTCGAAATTATCAATTGATATTAACTCTTCTTGCTGCCTCGATCATTTTTCTTGTCGTTCTTTTTTGTTCCTTGATGCTTGACGTGTGAATGAAAACACAAATTAGGCTTGGGTCTTGAGTAAACAATTCTAAACGAATACAATGATCGATGATGTTGTTGATGACCTCTGGTGGTCGGTGGTTTGTGGTTGCTGGTGTGGACGGCGAAGGTGATGATGACGAAATGAAGAAGATAGAAAATGTCGGCTAGGGTTTTTTGAGATTGAGGGATAACGAGAGAGAGAGAGAGAGAGAGAGAGAGAGAGAGAGAGATAGATATGAATAAGATAGAGATATGAATAACTTCCTTATTTGAAAAACGTAATTTAAGGGATCATTAAAATAATAGATATGTAAAATACCTGATATAACCTTATCAGCACTTTGTTATTTGTTTTTGAACACCTTTAGTTTTATGTATTTGCACAAATAGTACAATCATATCAGCCATTGATCTGAAAATTTAAAGGGTCCAGATTCTTTCTCATTTTCTCAACATTTTAATCATTCTCATTTTATCTTACCTCTCTCTCTCTCTCTCTCTCTCTCTCTCTATATATATATATATATATATATATATATATATATATATATATATATATATATATATATATATATATATATATATATATATATATATATATATATATATATATATCTTATCTTATATATTATAAAAGAAGCATTTTTCCTTACACCACATGCATTTGAAACCCCCAACTCTTCAACTTCTAACCTAATATATATTATTTAAATACATTAGTTAATTTCAACTTTTTTCTTTGTCCCACATTGCTTGACACACAAATATCATCATTCCTCTTTCACTTATATAATACCACTTATTTGCTTTCATTATGCATCAATCTTCATCATAATATGACTTTCAAGTCTATCATTGTTTAGTGATATTTTTATCATTCAAACATGTTTTTATCTCAAAGTTTTAAAGGATTATATTATTTGGTTTCAATTTATAGAAGTGTTGAGACTTAAAAATGATATTAAAATTACTTAGAACTTTAAAAAACTCAATTAGGTTGGAAGTTCATAGTATGTCGTGATAAAAAACTGACAATGATGTTGACTTCTTTTTATTCACCATGATATATGTATATAAAAATTTTCAAGAGCAAATGTTTGAGCATTGTTCAAATAAATTAGATTAAATCATTATATCTATAACCAAAAATATACATATATGTATCTATATCTATATATTTATTATAAGAAAGGTCATCGAAACAATATATTTCAGGATAAATTATTTATCTTTTGTCATATTAATTTTTAGTTTTTTTTAATTTGTCGTATATTGATTCACACATCTATTTAACTTTTAATTTTTTCATTATATAATACCACCCATTAGGTTGTATTATCCTTTAATCTTGATCATACTATGGTTTTCAAAATCTATTGTTAATCAATGGTTAATGTCTCATAAAACATGTTTTATCTCAAAGTTTCAATGGATTCTACTAATTTTTTAGCTTTCAAAAGCACTGAAACTAAAAAAGATGAAATATTAAAATGACTTAAAAACTATTAAAACCTCAATTGGGTTGCAAGTTTATAATACGTCGTGTGTCATAGTTTAACGTGTGGTGACAATGTTGTAAACATTTTTCGTTTGAATATGATTTATATTTATAAAAAAATCAAATAGTAAATGTCTGAACATAATTTAAAGTCATTCAATCATTTGTATTTGTATAATTCTTATAATAAAAGTCATTCAATCAATAAAGATCAAGATGAATTTCTATCATATGCCACATTAATTTGAACAATTTTAGAAAAAACTAAAAGTGGGCACTGGTAGCTACCCATCCAAATAGTACGAATTCAATCATAAAACTAAAACTAATTGTTCATGGAATGTTGCAATCGATGCCTAAGTCGGTTACAATCAAGAACACAAAAGAACAAATATATAAAGAAAATGGTTTTAGCCTCTTTAATTATATATGTTTTTTTCCCTTGAAATTTGTTTATTAAGCTATGTGAGATAAGAAATGAGTTAGTCTATTTATTTATAGATGTTTGATTCACCATTAGTTGTGTTTCTTAAACGATGTGAGATAAGAAAATAACACAAAGTAAAACATTATGAACGAAAGTTTGATCCCACATAGTTACGATAAACAAATGTAAAAACCTTTTTCATTCTATAAATAAATGTCTCTCTCAAATTAAAAGCAATTATATAAATCATTAATCATTTTTTATTGTTGGGAACATTTCCAAATAATTAAAGTTCAAGAAAACATATTCAAAAGTCTAAAACCGCATAAAACCACATGCACCGCCCACATAATGCAATTCGAACTTTTCAAAATCCGAAATCGCATATGTGGTGCAGTGTGGTTTTTACTATATACCATATCGCGAACACTCAATTATCGCCATTAAAAGTGTATTTTCCAAGATATTTGAGTGACAATGAAAGCCTTTGCTAAACTATGGAAAAATATTTACACTATCACTTAATTATCGTTCAAATTTGTAGATTTCATCCATTTAGAAATTTGTATTTCTATAATATGTAAGATATACTTTTTAATTATTTATAATTACTTATTAATTTTATTTTTCTCTTTTTTATATATTTTATAAAGAATTATAATATTGAACATGAACCAATTTGGACATATTATTTAGAATTGATTTTTAAATTTTTAGTATTTAAAATCTTTAGTATTTCAAACAAACTTTTCATTATTAAGAGGTAGTATATTAGTATATTATTGATAACCAATGAGACTATTTAGAAAAATAAATATAATAAAGCATATAAAATTAATATTTTATAGAAGTAATCGTTATAGATTATTAAATATTTAATATAGTTTTAAGTATTTTTTAAACAAACTTCAAATAAAATCTTAATTATAAGAAAAAATAAATACAAAAAACAGAAAGCATGCTGTTAATTTAAATTAAATATTTGAAATTGAAACATGGCCAAATAAATAGTTTTTAATTCGATTTAGAAATAGATAAAAGTAAAACTATATCGAAATTATACAAAAAATATATACATGCGCAACCTATATGTAGATGCTATTAAAATCGTGTAATTCGATATAACTATTTAAGTTGAACCATATTAATTTTAATTTTATTTGATGAATTGTATTCATTTAGTATAATTATTATAACTTTTTGTATTCCAAAATTTTGATACATGTATCTATTATCATATAATTGAAAATAATAACGATATTTTTAAATATACAATTTAAAAATTATATAAAATAACATGTATCTATCTATATTCTAATTCTAACTACACAAGTTTCTTCCTGTGCATCGCGCGGGCATTCGCCTAGTATATATATAAAAGAGCGCATTAAGATCAAATTAACTTGATAGATATTGTATAACTTTCTAACTAAATGTGGACAAATCATTTTATATCTGGCTAGGAAATAATAATAATTGACATATAAATAAATAAAATTTAAATTAATATGGTTCCATAATCGAGGAAACGGATTTTTATAATTAAGGAAACTGATTTTTTTTCCTGAATTCACATTGGTCATTCAGCCATACAATAATTATCAGTTTTAGATTAATCTAATGTTTATTTATCTCTCTCTCTCTCTCTCTCTCTCTATATATATATATATATATATATATATATATATATATATATATATATATATATATATATATATATATATATATATATATATATATATATATATATATATATATATATATATATATATATATATATATATATATATATATATATATATATATATATATATATATATATATATATATATAGGGTCCCGTTCCGGTTATGACTCTTTTTTTGGTGAGAACTCATAAGGACACCTTAAAAAAATTGAAAAAAAATATAAAAAAATACAAATCATAAAATCGAGAATAGTACTATATCATGATCAAAAAAGAATTGGAAAAAAAATTGGATTATTGAGAAACAGTAATGATCCACAAAAAAATTTATTTTGTGGATCATAGTTTCATTATAAAAAAAAAATAATGATCCAAAAGTTTTTTTTCGAATTTTTTTTCTCCAATATAGTACTATGATCCATTTTATTATTTATATATTTTTTTATTTTTTTCAATTTTTTAAGGTGTCCTCACGAGTCCTCACTTTAAGAAGAGTCCTCACCCGATCGCTTTTATATATATATATATATATATATATATATATATATATATATATATATATATATATATATATATATATATATATATATATATATATATATATATATATATATATATATATATATATATATATATATATATATATATATATATATATACACACACACACACGTATTGGTCATTAAAAAAACAAAGAGGCTAAAGTTAGATTTAAGAATTAATGAACAACTATGCAATGTTTTGAAGCCATAAAAACCAAGGGTTTAACATTTTTGGTAGTTGTCTAGAACTTAAGACTTTTTGGAAACCATATAAAACATCTATAACGTATTAATGTTATAACGTATTAATGTGTAGTTTATGAGTATGTTAGATTGCCGTTCTTAAAAAAAAAAAACATTTATACATTTTGTCTTAGTCGTAATAACAAATGTTAAAGTACCGTAATCAAACTAAGATGATACGAAAATATTTATGATGTATTACAACTTTCCTTTCTTTGTATATATCTATTGATAATAATTATATTAAGACTTTTGTGGTACTAAGTATATAAAGTGGGGATCTATCAATACGTACATTAAAATCAAACAAAATTATTTACTATAGTAAAATGACATTACTTATAACAAAAACTGACAAAGCTTAAATCAAATCAGATAATTATTGATAGAAGTCTCTTTTTAATGAAACAACTGTCGTGGCTTGACAAAGAAGTAGGGTGGGGTTGATAATGTGGACTTCTTATATGATCCTTCACTATCCTATTCTATTCCCTCACTTTCACCAAATTTTTAAGTCTCCATTAACACTACTCCGGCCTTAGCTACATCATGTTTATCGTGTGGTCCTAGACTAACATACAAGTGCAACCCCTACTCTAATTTTGTGGACCATTTATTAAAGAGTCAATGATTTATTTATGTGATAATTTATATGCTTTTAGTTAATTTTATAATGAAGTGGATTTTTATATCAATTAATGCCATCATATTAATCTGTTGAACACTATGTATTTATAATGGAGCTAATTATATAAAAGATACAATATTTTGATGAATTTACGGATAATATTTATTCTTTTACAATCAAAACCAGAAGACTAAATATAGTTATTGGCTTTTGCTTTTTTACTTTGTTGACAAGTTTTCATCACATAAACGTGTCTTTGCTGAAAAAAAAAAATTAAAATATTGCGTCTTTTGTGAAAACAAATAACATTTTCCTCTTATTTGTATAAACAACAATGATGTTTTAACCATGACTGCCAAAAAGATTATAACATATTCACAAAAATAAAAAATAATGTCTTTCGAGGCTTACACAAAATCAATAAGTCAATGTCTTTATACCTTTATTACAACACACAAGGTTATTGATCAAAATCAAGAACCAAGTATAATATGACATTTTTATCAAAAGTATTAGAATTAACCACTATCAATCATCACATTTATTCCTGTCATTAACCGTAAATGCCAAAAAAGCTTGCAAAAATAAAAGCAAAGCACAATGTATAAAGTTTTATCGTTAATAATTAAACCATAATGTATAAAGTTTTATCGTTAATAATTTAACCATAAAGTTAAACAGGGTCTGAGGCATTTGATCTAACATGTAATTGAAAAACTGATTTAAGTACATAAATCTTAGTTAAATATTCTCTGAGGCATTTGATCGAACACGTAGAGTGTAAAAACATTTTTAGTAGCAACAAAGATCCAATTCATCGATAAAACTTACAAAGTTATATGTTACAACACAATAATCATCAAGAAAAATTGCAAAACTGATTGCACGGGTTATATAAGATTAGCATATGCTTAGATAATGGCTTTATTTAATTGCAAAACTGAAGTGCATAAATGTTACTTAAATGTTTTATGAGGAATTTGATCGAACACATAGGGTGCAAAAACATTTTGAGTAGCAACAAACATCCAATATATCAATAAAACGTACAAAGGATTCATGAAAACATATCACCGACTTTTGTATCACAAGTGTTGATGTAAATCACTTTATATGCTAATCAATGATTGGAAAAATATTGACAATCGCAATAGTTGATATAAATGAAACGATCGCAAACCCAATTGTGCTCGTTGATTTTAGCCTTCATTGAATTGAAATTGAAGAATTGAAAAAAAGTAAATGCCTCATTATCACTAATTGAATGTGAATGATAAAAGGAAAAAATAAGAGGTAAAAAATGGACTGAATGTCAAAATTACACGTAGACTAAGTAATATAGAAGAAATGACATGTGACAGATCAGTTCTTTATTTATCAGGTAGGAATTAGGTGTCATAAGATAGGACGAAATGTTGAATATATATATGTACTTCAATTATGTAGAAAACATTATCGTTGATAGATTTTAAAGATTTATCATAAATCACAAATTTTGAAACACTTATTTGAATACAAAATTGGTTGTTCTATTGTTAAGTCTATTGTCTTCGTCTAAAATTAGTAATTTTAATCCATCTCTACTTTTAACTCAGGACAATGCAACATACAACTGACCATGTGTGAAAACTAGTTGTCTCAGTAACAAACCGACCTTTGATAGTGACTGTCATTGACTCTTGTTTTTGTCATTGCAAAACATAAAGCCAATGAGAATTGTCTTCTTTGAAATTTGAAAAGAATCATTTTATCAGAAGGAATTAAAGACATTTTTGGAATAACGTACAGTTTCCTATATTATTTTCAGATATTATATCCACTTCTATAACACGATTACCCAACGATATAACCCGTAACCTAGTTCCATTACACAAACTGGATTTCTGATCAATATTCCTTAGTAACTTAACTGGAACACCAACTTTTAAGACCATTTAGAACATCAGGCAAGTATAAACTTTCATCAAAGTCATTATGAATATAATCTGATTGACAGAGAGTATCTGAACTTAGGTATGCTTTTTAGGTCCTAGAAATAGTGATAGTAAACGATCGTTTATTTCTTGAACGACTTCATTTTTAGGTGCAACGATTGCTCTTTCTTGAAAAAAAAAATAGATTCTTGCCATTCTGAAGAATAGAAGTATATACAAATTCAATTAATGAACAAATTGGATCAAATGAATCAGTAATAAGAAGATCATCATGTATATCAATAATTGACTCGCCATCATTTAAACCACCAACCTTTCCATCTCTTAAATCCAAAAGCCAATTTGCAAATATCATTATTTGTTCCATATTAGATGTTTGAACATTTAACCTCATGTTTTTGGGTAATGTAAGGAATTTGCATGTAGCCCAAATGTATGAGGAACTTAAATACGTATTCATAATGTCTTACCTACTTCCATTGCGAACAACAGGTAGAATTTGTCTAAAATCTCCTCCAAAAACAATTACTTTTCCTTCGAAAAAAATCTGAGTTGCTAGACCCATCACAAGTCAATATATCATTCAAAGTTCAATTTAGAGCTTCAAATGCATGCTTATGAACCAGAGGCATCTTATCCTAGATGATTAATGATGTTTTTTTAACAAGTTGGCAACATCATTGTCTGGATTTATAGAACAAATAGAATCTTCATTAAGATTGAAGGTATTAAAAACGAGAGTGTTTTGTCCTAACTCTGTTCATTAGTAAATAAACAATACCACTCGAAGCAACATTTAAAATAATTTCACCTTTAGATCTTATTGTTGTAGATAATGTCTTCTAATGAAAAGTTTTCCTAGTTCCACCAAATCCATAAACAAAAAACACACCTTCTTTGTTTTGTTGAACAACTGTCATGATATTGTTGAAAACACCTCGTTGTTCACCTGTTAATGAGGTAATCAGTTGATGCAACTCATTCTGTAGATTTGTCATGTCATAAGCTAGCTCATTGGTAATCAGACGATTGTATTGGCGTAATTCAATAAGATTGAAGCAGGAATCGAGCAAGAGAAAAAGTAAAGGAAGAATAAAGTAGGACAAAGGGAAAGAATAATTAGATCATTCTAGTTAGTTTCCTGGGCAGTTAATCGCGCTGGTATAGCGCCGGTATAGCGCCGGTATCGCGGTTCGCGAGGGTCAGCACAATCGCAATTAAGCTTAGCGATAGAAAATAGCGGTTCCGCTATTATCGGCGCTATTTTACGCAATTAACCGCAATTTAGCTAATCGCTATTGCGATTTTAGCCCGCTATTAAAAATTTTAAAATTTTACACAAGGATTCACCCAAAAGGTACTCCCAATGACTAAGCCGAGTAGAACCAAGCATAAACCCGGTAACACTCAAGCTCAATGGGTGAGACTCTTGACCAAGCACTCTATTTATAATAAGAGGGCAGGGGCAATGTTTTATTTTTAAGCGATGTGGGATGGCTGTACATATCCTAGTGCTTCATAGTTCATATCCAAGTTCCCGACTTTGCTTACAGTTCCAACTCATATCGCTTATCCAAGTTCCAACTCGTATCGCTTATCCAAGTTCCCGTCGACTTGGGATTGGATTGTCGATGACTTCCATTTCGATTCAATGTGTATCGATTGTGTGTGTATATGTATTGTGTGTGTATCGATTGTATGTGTATCGACTGTGAATCCTCTGTTTCGATTCAATGTTTTCGATTGAAGCTATTCGGTTTCTCCGTCTTCTTTCTATTTGACTATTAACAAACAAATGGGTTTTCTTTCTATATTTGTTTATGTTTCTGATTCTTATTATTTTGAAGAATCGTTTAGTATTGTAGTGATTTGACTTGGGTATGGATCAAATTAGGTTATATTTTCAAAGAAATGTTGATAAATTTGATGAATGACTTGAATGGATGACGAATGCAGATTATGAATACGATTGAAGTGGATAAAGATATATCAAGAGATTACATAACAAAAATGGTTGAAGTTATATGCATTCAAGGTGCTCGATCATATGCCTGAAAGAAAATGATGATTCAATTTGTGAGTTTAGAACATCCGATTAAAGGTCTCACCACCCAGTTTGGATTTCAAAATATGATGCAATGATCATAGGAGGGTTCCGGTCAAATTTGCACTTTTTATATTTCTAGTTTGAATATCTATTGATTCTTTACATTTTTGTTTGTTAAATGTAACCGATGAAAACATCTCATGTAAACATTTCCATCTATACAAATTACTTGTTTGAATATCTATTGATTCTTTACATTTTTGTTTGTTATATATAACTTTTTTGTGATATTAATTTAATTCTACATTGTACTAATATAATAAAAGTAGCATTACAAAAAACCGCTATACCACCGCTATACCACCGCGAGAACCGCAAAATTAAATATCGGTAGGTTACCGCGATTACGATTTTGACCGCGATAACTGCATAGTTAGTTTCCTTAACTACTAAGGTGAGTACATGTGTATTTTTCATATTTTTAGATACATAAAAGTATTTGTGTATACACTTCTTAATAGAATTAAAAGTATATTGATACTTTTGGATAGTTTTGAATTCAGTAAAGTATTTTGATACTCTTGGATAAGCTTTGTATAAAAGTTTAGTATTTCAATACTACTTAATGATTATCAATAAAAGTATAGTATTTTGATACTATCAAATGATTTGGATAAAAATATAGCATTTTGATACTGTCAAATGATTGTTAACAAAAGTAATGTATTTTGATACTCGTGAAATATTTTTGGTCTAAAGAAAGTATTTTGAGACTCTTGAATAAATTTGATATCAAATCAAGTTCTTTGATACTTTTAGATAGTATTTGATAAAAAGAAAGCACTTATACATTGAATAGTAATTGATAAAAGCAAACTACTTCGATGCTTTTGAGTGATATTTGATAAAAGAAAAATAATTTGATACTCTTAAATAGTAATTGATAAAAGGAAAGAATTTATGATACTCTTGAATAGTATTTGATAAAGGCATAGTATGTTAATTTTGATTAGTGTTGTTGGAAGGTTGAACACGTTTTACGTTATGTTGGATACGGTTTGTATATTATATATTTCATAGTTAGATGGAAGCTTTATGATCATTCTTATGTTATTTAAGCTCTGTTGGTTATAACATCATTTATGGTATGACATGGTGTATGATTAGATTTTCATAAAGAAAAGACGTGCTAATGTATACATTCTGATTGCATTTAACTTGTTAATTTTTTCTAGACATATGATGTTCCAAGAAGGGACATTGAAGACTCTACTAGGATTATACATCAATTCGTGAGGTAGATGTCTTATAACTATGACGTCATGATCGATAGATCTCTTGTTTCTATTAGTGACAAATGGAAATAGAGTATCACAATCGTGATAGACTGTATGTATAAAATTAGGATTCGGTACATGGCCGAGTTGGATAAGAGTCATTAAATAACCTAGTAGAAATAAATAGAAACTGATGAAGTCAGAAAGCCCCGACATCGGGGTATTAATTACCTAATATTGCATTTGTTTTGTTGTCATACATTAAATAAATTGCATTAGGAATACCATTAACTAGAAAGTAAATATTCTCATTATATTATTCAAAGTAAATATTTCTAACTATATTTTGGTAAAGATATTCGTTTCAAAATCCATGTAGCTAACATAATATTTTTGTCTTATGTATTTGGTTTTAAATTGTCATGTATTCCATGTTTTAAAATCCATGCTCACGAGATATTTTTGTTTTACTTATTTGTAATTATATTATGCTTCACTATGGTTGTTAATATTTGTTGTAACCCACTAATACTTTCGTGGACTAAATGTCCCAAATTTATTTGTTGAGACCAAATTTATAAAACGTAAAGACATTATTGTAAATGACGTCTTTTTTTATTGGTTTTAAACTATATAAAGATGGCTTATGAAGACAAAGACAACGTCCCATCAAAGGAGATGAAACTCTCAGTGTAGAGAGCTCAACCACTATAATTTTTTGTGTCTTTTCTTCTTCCCTTAACTTTAATATTATATATAAATTATTCTTAGTTTTATAAACTTTTTTAAGGCATTTAAGAAACCTGTGTTATTTCACAAAATTTGTATTAGCACGTTCCCAAGGTGAATCCATAATATGTTTTTGCTGGATGGTTGGAAGTTAAACTCCATTTTGGTGCTTACAAGTAACAACCACTGTTTTAATGTCTTTTTTGAGTTATGATTATGGTTAGCCTTATAACTTCAAACAATAAAATTTTATTTCAAAAATATACTACACACTCTAATTTATCATAGATATTATTTAATATCAAATATTCATTTATGAAATAGAGATAACGGGTGGATATATTAGGGGTTTTCAGTTGTGACAACGCATTGTACCTTGTTTTTGAAGTTAAGATTATGTTACTTGTCTTCACTCTTTATGGTTACTTTACAGCCTTCAAGTACATGGTACAACCATCCAATGAACTCCCAGTTGGATAATGTGATTTTCTACTCGTACCATCTCACCCGTTATTTTCGTTTTTCTTTTCTGCCAAAGGAATTTAAAGATCCCCCTCTTATTCTCTTAAGAAATACAATAAGTTAGAAATGTTTGTATTTAACTATTTATAATTTGTTTTTTAATTGCAACACTCACAACTAAACTTAGAATCTGATATAATAACGGAAGTTCACTCGTATTACTTTTGTTTGTTCGTGATGATCGTAGTAATTTTGTTGACGTTCTAAAAATTTTCTGTAATGATTAGAAGACAAATTCAATCGTGATTATTGTTACCAAAATAAATTCTCTCAAACATTTGACATCTTTATTATTCGACAAACGATCAAATATTTGATTTAAACCCTCACAGCCTCACTTAAATAAAATAACAATATATGTTTAAGGTTTATCTTATAATAGAACTGTTTTTTAGATAGGTTTGAATTATGCAATTTTATACTATTAAGATTTAAAATATATCACTGTCTAATGACATAAAATTTTAATAAAGGCAAACGTGTTTGGAGTATGTGGGCGGGGCCATCTGTATACCATGAAATTGGTATATAAATCCATCGAAATTCGATGCACTTCACACTGTCCAAAACTAACCCTCGGTTTAAGCTTATCAACTTCAAGAAGCTTCTAATTATCCTTCAGCCCAAAAACACACACTTCCTTCCATTATTTTACATGCAATTTCATGCAAACACATATAACTAAGATGTAAAAAAGTGGGATATTCACAAAAATATAGGATGATTATTGATAATTTAAGATGATAATCAAGGTTTTTTCATCAACCAAAAATGACAAAACAAGTTAAAATAACATTGCATATTGGAGTTCTTTTTATTTCTTACCCACTAGCTTTATGTAATATTGAAAACATTTTCCGATAAAAAATATTTTTCGGATAAAAATTTATATTTTGAATAAAAATAATACATTTCTAATTTAAACATACACCAAAAAGCTGACTTCAAACTTTAAAATAGCGTCATTTCCGACTGGATAATCATTTCGATAGAATAAAATTGTTCATTTATTTGAACTCTCAACAATACTGTGGTCACTTTCGTTATATCCCAATAAAATTGCAATCCTAATAATGGCCCCCTACCCGTCCCAAGATTACATGTAGGTGATCAACAGCAAAATGAGGGAAATAATGTCCGGTATTAACACCGAAACTTTAATTTCTTTATAATATTGTGGTCATTTAAGTTTTAAAGAATCGAGAGCTCCTGTTTCCTACCAAATATTTTTCCAGAGAAGACATCAAATAAGTATAATATCTGAGAACCCAAATATTAGTGGAAACTGTGAGAACACTTAGATAAAAAATTATGTTTTAAAAAAATGACTTAATGTATTAAGTTATTTATATTTAAGATATTTTTTTAAAAACAATTTTATAAAAAAATTGAATTTTCTTTAAATATGCACATATGCACAAAACGTGTACATATATACATTTGCACAAAAAAAAAAAAAAAACATATATGCACATTTCGTATACATTTTTTTTTTAATTTTTTTGACAAAATGTTTTAAATATAAACGACTTAGTGCATTAAGTCATCTTTTTTGAAAAAAAAAAATAGTCTAGGATTTGTCACGGTTCTCACTAATATTTGGGTTTTCAAATAATTCTGACTATATATCAAGGTTGTAAAAATCGCTCGACGGTAGCTCGGCGGTCGAGTGAGGTTAAGAGATTAATCGGATTAATCGGGGATTAGTCGGGGATTAATCGGGGATCCTAAATTATTTAAAAATATATAAATATAAGAAAATAGCAATGTTTGATTCATTTATTTGAAGATACACATAAAATATTATACATTTGTTTGTTTTTATTCTTTAATATTGATTTTTTTAGTGTTCTTGAGTTATTAGAGAGTGTTTGTGTCGTTATTTAAAAATAAGAAAATAAATAATAAATTAAAAAATTAAACAAAAATTAAAAAAAATGACCGCCAAGACCGATTAATCGGCCGCCAAGGCCGATTTTTGCAGCAAACCGTTAAGTTGACCGTTTAGGCCTAATCGTAATCGGTTGAAGACCGCCAAGCGATTAATCAGCCGCCAAGATTGAACCGTGATTTCGTGATCATAAACCTTAAACCGCGGTGCGGTGCAGTTTGAACCGTGATTTCGTGATCATAAACCTTAAACCGCACCATATAATTCAGATTACAAAAATTACGAACCGCAAACCGTACAGTAGAATTTCAAATCTGTATTATACAGTACGTTATAAACGGTTGTATGGTTTAGTGCACATCTTATGTTTCTTAATGTTTCTTATGAATATGTTTATTTAGTGATGACTCTCTTATTTTGATCAATCTTATGATTAGCTCAAGTCGTTTCAACTAAAATTCAATTAATGAGTAACTACTTCAATGTAAAAACTTCACTTTTTATGCATTATTTACTTGATATAACAGAACATTTAATGTAGGTATTTATTTATCATAACTAACTATAAGATCAATAATAACAAACCCTCAATCTCAAAGGTTAAAAGGGAGGCCGCACCTTTAATACCAGACTCACACATGGCAACCTGCGTCCACTCTTTTCCCAGAACAACAATTACTTGATCAAAAGCATTAACATTATCCTAAATTGTACACTATGCATCATAACTTGTACATTAACCTATCATGATTTGTTTCAGCTGTTAAAGTGTCAAGCCATAATCCAAACATTTATGGTGGAATACATAGAAAAATGTGAATAACTAAGGCTTTTAGCTGTTAGATATTGTGCTTGTACTATTTTGCTGGTTGCTGCCTCTCTGAAACACTACAAATTTCCTGTTCATCTCTTCCATCTTTTTAGCATGGCTATAAGACATTATGGAAACCAAAGCTTTTGACACTTTAAACCTTCCTTAGTGTACTTCATTCCTCAATTACTCATCTTTTCCATATTATCTTACTGGGGTTTTTAAGTTTATGTAACTTCAAGAATCCCCCATTAGGATTTCCTTCTTCAATTCATCGTCATCACTTCGTGAGCTCTGTTTTTCAGTTCTCGATTCTGTTTCATTCAATTTTACTCCAATTCGGTTAAACTGTTGTAATTTTCAAGAAAACTCGTAGTTTTGTTGCATTAAAGATATAAAATCTTAAAAGTACTCGATTCTTCTAAGCGCTTTACTTTCTTTTCTGGATATATAGTTCGATACCCCTGGTTTTGTTCTGTTTTTTTGGATTGTTGGGTGGCGGGGTATTAGTTATTACACTGACAATTACTGATGGGTTATATCACTACAACTTTTATCGTTTTGGTATTAATTGTGACCGTTATTGGAATGTACGTCAATGGAGAAAACGGTGAATTTGAAGATGTGGGAGGTGGAGCTCCAATGGCGAAAACAGAGCAAGAAGCTCTGTACTCTGCTATCCAAGGTTTTGTCGGTAATTGGTGGAATGGTTCAGATCTTTATCCCGATCCTTGTGGTTGGACTCCAATTCAGGTACCCCACACTTCTGATTCAAAGAGTATGTCTTTTAAATCAAATTTCGTACTTTAATTGTCGTTTTGATTTGCAGGGTGTTTCTTGCGATCTTTATGATGGATTGTGGTATGTGACAGGCTTAAATATTGGTTCAATTCATGATAACTCACTTTCCTGTACTTCAAATCCTGAATTTCGACCTGATTTGTTTCAACTCACACACGTAAAATCGCTTGCATTCTTCGATTGCTTTCATACACCACCGGTGGTCATTCCTTCAGACAACTGGACTGAGTTTTCCGGTAGCCTAGAGTCACTGGAGTTCCGATCAAACCCTGGTCTCACCGGCCAGATCCCAGCCACTATCAGTCAACTCCACAAGCTTCAATCTTTAGTCGTCATCGGAAACGGATTTTCCGGTGGGTTACCGGCCACCATAGGTAACTTAACTCGTTTGAAAAGACTAGTGTTATCTGGAAATGGGTTCAGTGGCGAAATCGGAGATAATTATGGTTATCTAAGCGAGTTATTAATCATGGACTTGAGTAGAAACTCATTATCCGGGAGTATACCGTTGACTTTTGGAGGGTTGACTTCTCTCTTGAAGCTTGACTTAAGTCAAAACCAATTACAAGGCAAAATCCCATATGAAATTAGCAATCTAAAGAATCTAACCCTTTTGGATCTCAGTAACAACAATATTTCAGGTGGGTTGACCAAGTCAATTCAAGAAATGAGTTCTTTAAAAGAGCTGGTTTTATCAAGAAACCCCATTGGAGGTGATCTCATGAACATCGAGTGGCAAAATCTCATAACCCTCATGGTGTTGGATCTTTCGAGCACACGGTTGACAGGTGGCGTTCCCCAAACCATTTCTAAGATGAAAAAGTTAAGATTTTTGGGTCTTAATGACAATTATCTTTCGGGAAATCTTACACCAAAGTTGGCGGAATTATCTGAACTAAGTTCGCTATATGTATATAGAAACAATCTTACTGGAAAGCTTGGATTTGATCGAGTGTTTTATGGTAAAATGGGTAGGCGATTCGGGGCTTGGAATAACTCGAACTTGTGTTTTCCGGTTGATTTGGTGACTACAAGTTTAGGCCCGTTTGGGGTAAATGCTTGTCAAGATGTCACTTCGAGTGAGGTTAGTGTTCATGATTCTGGTTCCAAGTTGGGTACTTTTGATTCTGGTTACGTGGCTTCTTATAGTTTTTCTAGATATAAATTTGATAGGATATGGTGTGTGTTTACGGTTGTAATTTTCTTGGACTTCGTTATGTAATGTATAAGTTGAACAAGCATCGTTAGATACGTTAATGTATTAATATTAACCCTTTTTTTTATGGGAAATCTCCAAAAAAGTCCCAAAATTTTAGACTAATTTATGAAAAAGTCCCAAATTAATTTTTATTTACAAAAAAAGACAGGAAACTGGCTAATGTTTTCAAATTAGACATTTTTAACCTTTTCAGCAGGTAACTACATGTTTTATCTTCAATAAAGTCCTAATATTTTGGCTCAGTTTACGGAAAAGTCCCAACATGTTTTATTTTCAATAAAGTCCTAATATTTTGGCTCAATTTACAGAAAAATCCGGACATTTCACTCAGTTTACTTGAAAAAAATTACGTATTTTTATATGTATTTACATCTTTAATAACGTATTTATGCGTTTGAAAACATATTTTTACATATTTATATGTGTATTTATTTAAAATACGTAAAAATACTTAAAAATATATACAAATAAGCAATATAATAACTTCATAATTATCTAACAATATGAAATCCAAACAAAATTTATAGCAACTATTATTGGATATCGTTTTTGAAACCACGAAATCATTGCTATTAAAATCTAAATTAAACAAGAAATTTTAATCATCTATTTTCGTGCAATTTAATTTTGTTCAGTCATTTTTCAGTCTATCTAATCATTGTAAGCAAACTTATCGAAATCCATATCTGTCATTTGGAATATATACATGAATAAAACGTATTTTGTTACGTATTTATACGGTTAATAAAATGTATTTATACATGCGTTTTTACTTTTTTCGTATTTTTGACGTATTTTTTAAATTATTTCTACGTTATTAAAGACGCATTTTTAAGTTTTTTTATGTTATTAAATACGTTATTTTAAAGTATTTTTTATAAATACATAAAAATACATTTTATAAATATGTTATTAAAAACGTAAATACATGTAAAAATACGTAATGTTTTCCAAGTAAACTAAGCTAAAATTTTTGGACATTTCCATAAACTGGATCAAAATATTAGGACTTTATTGGCGATAAAACATGTTGGAACTTTTCCGTAAACTATGCCAAAATATTGAGACTTTATTGAAAATAAAACATGTAGAATTTCCACGTGGCAATGTAACCTGCTGAAAAGGTTAAAATGGGCTAATTTGAATACATTAGCCGGTTTTCTGTCCTTTTTTGTAAATAAAAATTAATTTGGGACTTTTTCATAAACCGAGCCAAAATATTGGGACTTTATTGGAGATTTCCCTTTTTTTTTATCGTTAAAAGTAGTTTGGTTATGATGTTTTACCTCTTTTTAATCATGATATCTAAATAATATGACTAAGGAAGGTATTCCTTTTGTACAAAAATGACCTAATGGTCACTAGCTCTAACACGTAAATAGTGATGTACACGGTTAAAAACAAGAAATTAAGATAATATTTGAATTACACGGGTCATTTTAGATAAATATTTAAATTATGAGGCATTAATAGGCATTTTAGATAAAAACACGTTAACGACCCCAAAAAGGGAGATCCTCGACTACTTATGAGTGTTATCTTATCGCCGTCGCTGCTATGACGAGCTCGAACACACCTTCTTCCCATCAAGAATCAACAAATGCAGCCGCCGTCCAACAATCTACATCCACGGTCGCCTCATGTTGTATTATGTATACATCCTCCTTGCTGGTTGTATGATGAGACCATGGCGTTGATCGATGCATATCGTGATAAGTAGTATTCTTTTCGGAAAGGCAATCTAAGCGCCTCGCACCGGTAGGCAGTGGCGGACGTGATGTACAAGGAATGGGGGGAGGTGCCCCCAATAAATAATTTTTTTTACATAAAATTAATAATAAATTTAAATTTAAAAATATTTTTTAATAAGAAAATTTTTTGTGCCCCCAATGGATGGAGGTGACTACATTCGCTACTGCTGGCAGGAGTTAAGAAAATGTTATCATGCAGAGATCCAACGAAATGACAACACCCCAAGGGCCCTCCGGTTTCCCCCCTCCAGGGTTCACTTTAAATGAATGGATGTGATGGAATTAGGGTATCTCCTTATGATCCGTCTATAGATCTGGCCAATCAAAACGAAAAGGTTGAAGACAGTGGAGGCGATGAAAACGAGGAAGATTTGTTGTTATATCCTAGAGTAATCAAACATGCAATCACTCCTCCACTCAATCGGCAGCATCATTCGTAACGACGTTGCATGGATTGGTGTCGGAAATGGGGTTCATATTAAAATCCCAAATATTGTCCCATCACCACCACCTTCGATGATAAACCTTTACAACAGTATTAGATCAATTGATGACTACCTGTCGCCTATGAACTCACATTACGGGTCATGAAAGAATTCTAGAGACACGTGTATGAACGAAGCTTTTAAAGTTGAGAAGGATAAAAATCATGGTGAAGGGATGAAGGGGAGGGAGAATACAGAGAAGAGAACAATGATAGTAATCTAATGGATGAAATAGTTGTAGCCATACAAAAGCTAGGAGATGGGTTAATGAAAGTAGAGAGGGTGAAGATGGATATGGCAAGGGAGCTTCAGTCCATGAGTATGAAAATGGAGATCAAACATATTGAAATGATCATGGAATAACAGTAGAGGCTTGTAGATTCATGGACTTACTCGAAGAACCCATGAGAAGTTGTTGATAGTTTTGCCCTAAGACCATCTCCAGTCCATCTCTATATTTTACTCTATTTTTGAAGTAAAAAATGGTGTAAAAAGTGGACCATCTCCAACCTACATCTATTTTTCACAATATTTTTACTTTAAAATGTATATTCCTAGCATATTCTTTTTTATTCATTTACAAAAATTGTCAAAAGGTCTCATTCTATTTATTAACTTTTAACATATAATTACTTTATATTTTTATTGTAATAATATTCTAAATTATGTTATCAAAAATTTAATAACAAAATAATTTATTCGTATATAATTAATTTAAAGAAACTATGATTTTACTAATTGTACGTTTTTTTTATAAAATATGTTATCATGCTTTAATTTTTTTTAAATATATGTAAACTTTTATATGAATCCGATATATAAATATTCAATTTTAACAATTATAATTCATTAATATCATTTAATATATAACATGATTGTAAATATTTGTTACTATATTTAAACAACTCGAAATGTATTGAAATAAAAGGTAGAGGACTAAAAATGACAAGTGAAACATTAACTCTATTAACTCTATTTTTGGTGTAAATGAATAGTATTACTCTATATTTGAAGTAATACTATTCAAATACTCAAAAATAGAGTTGGGTTGGAGGAAAATAGAGTAACTCTAATTTTAGCGGTAGGTTAGAGATGCCCTAATACCTTTCATTTAGGGGTTATGTAGATGAGTCCTACATGTCAAGTAATATGCCAAGTAATCAATACATATGCTAACTAAGCACAATATATGCTAAGTCGACGACTTTCATGAAAGAACCGGTGACCATTGGGTCATCTTTGAACAAAAGGTATTCTTTGATAGTATAATGTGCACAAAACCAATACTTCAATGATGTTTTCTGAACTTAAAACACTTGAGTGGTCTTTTTTTTGAATATATTTGATACTTAGCTACCATTCTAAGTCATTTTCCAATGTATTTAGGTGACAAAAACTTATAAGAAGTTTGTTTGTAGGAATAAATAGGCATCTTGTATCTTAAAATACATTTTTAGAGACTAAAAAAGAGTTTATTAATAAAAACTATGAATACTCGCAAAAATTGGCATTTGATCATACTTAACAATTTGAATATCTTTTTTTACAATAGAGCAAAACACTAGCCATAACTTGTTCAATTACAAAATACATTTGATCATATTTAACAATTTGAATATCTTTTTTACAATAGAGCAAAACACTAGCCATAACTTGTTCAATTACAAAATACATTATGGGTTGTGGAATACTACTTTTAGACAAATAATTGTTTTGAAACTTTAAAGTTGTGAATTCCCCTATGGATGTCGAAACTTTATAAAATAGAAAGAGTATTGACAATATTATATAATCATTATAAATTATATATTTAACCATTAAAATATGAAATAAATTAATTAGTAAGAAAATACAAATAACTAAAATTTAAATGTAATTAAGAGAAAAAATAAATTTAACCTAATCTTCTAATCATTTTCAAAAAATAGCAAAAAAAAAAAATTAAGAAATCACTCAAATAGTTACAAAAAACGTAGGTGGCCATTTTGCCCATTAGCCCATATTGTTTAAGGTTGAAAAATGATTATCTGCAATTTTTATTTTCAATTGAGAGTCAAGCAAAAATTCTCTGATGGAGAACGAAAACAACTTCATCTAGGACTTTTCTAATGTTTATCTAAAATTCTAGTTAAATAATCATATATAAGTCTTTGTATAGGTTATGCATTAATTTTTTCATTTTTATTTAAAGTAAAAAGAAATCATAATAAAAGTCATTTAATTAAATAAAATCATCAAATTCTTGTCTCAAACGAGTTAGAGGAAATCTCATATGAGTTAGAGGAAATCCTAAACAAGTTAGTGAAATCATAGATGTATTAGAGAAAATCGTATATGAGTTAAAGGAAATCACATATGAGTTTTAAAAAAACTCACATGAGTTGGAGGAAATCTTATGAGTTAGAGAAAATCGAAGATGTTCTCTGACTCATTTGAGATTAGAATATGTGGTTTCATTTAATTAGATAGTTTCATAAACATTAAACAATATTGAGATCCATGTTTTTTTGCTTAACTCTCAGTTGAAAATGTAAAAATAAGAATAAGTTTTTTCCAACCTTAAATACTATACGGTCATGGGTTCGACCAATGATGAAATCTTAGCCCATAAGTTGAAATTTCAGTTTATAAGCTATCAATGCAACCCAATAAGAGCCAATCGCAATTCAATGACTATTTGAGTTATCTTTTAATTTTTAACTCTCTTTTGACAAACAATTAAAAGATTAGGCTAAGTTTATACATATTTTTTCAATAAACGAAAAGTAAAATAGAATATTATTAATAAAAAGTATAACGTCATGATAATAACAATAAAAATAGATTAATTAAATTAATAACTATAATAAAAATAGTTAAAACAAAAGGTTACAATTAAGTCAAGGGACTAATATGGAAACTTATAAACTTAGAATGTTAAACCTTGGATTCAAGGGGGCTAAAAGTGATTATCATGGAAAGTTGGGGGATATTAACCAAATCCTGAAACTGTTGCATGATCATCAGGTTTAGATGGGTGTGCGACCGAGCTTCCTTCTGGTCTCTCGCACGCCTTATCGCTCGATCCCACAACAACTCCCTCCCATATTTCTGGTCCTCATTGCACATTACAACCGAGAGAGAGAGAGAGAGAAGCTGTAGCCAGAGAGAGAGAGAGAGAGAGAGAGAGAGAGAGAGAGAGAGAGAGAGAGACGCAAGAGGGAGAGTGATTTGCTGGAGAAAGCAGTGACTCGAGGGATGAATCTATTGGAGGTTGCTGTCATGATCAAGGAGAAGTGTGGATATAGATGTGGCTATGATCTACATCGAGATTGTAAGACATTCTACCTGCTGTCCTTTTTGTTATTTCCCGTTAATCACACCACCACCATTGCCGACAGCTCTTGGCTGCCAGATTTATTGCAGAATAACCACCATAAGGTGGTTGAGGTTGAGTATTGCCATTGTTTTCAACGGAAGTTATGAAGGTTTCAAAATGGCTAAAAAGTGACAAAAATGGTCAAAGAGTCGTGTTTGAGGGCATGCATCTAAAAATCTGGATGGATTCAGATTCAAGTCATTAAAGAGACGTGGTAAATTTCGTTCCCACCTTTCTAAAAGCATAAGGTTTGTAAAATTTGGATATATTATGTAGAAGTTATGACGGTCCAAAGATGGGGAAAAATCTGGTGCAAATGCTAAATTATTCCAAGGCATGAAATAAGTAAGGGTAATTGGACTTTTTACAAAGGGAAAAGCTAAAATCCTAAAGCAAAAAGTTCGTCCACCTTGTGCGATGTTGGGGGAAATTGAGGAACACACACACACACACCCCCCCAAATTGGGGAGTGTCTGCACGTAAATCGACAGAGGGAAAGAGAGAGATCGACAGGAAAGAGGGAGCACGGGACAGAGAGACGAATGGAAATAGAAGAGCAGGGAAGCAGACCTCTTCCGCTGATGCCGATTTTGTTGACGATTGGACCAACACCGGTGGAGGTGGTGAGCTCCTGTAACGGCATGAGGTGGGTGGTGGTAGAAACTAACACCTTCATGTTCGATTTTGTGAAGAAAAAGAACCAATTTCAGATTTTTTTTCAATGCGTGTAGAATTTTTGAAGGTAACCTCTAATTTCTATATATTGAAGGTAACCCTCTAATATCTGTTAACCCTAGCTAATTGAGCTTGAAAATTTCTTGATGCATGTTGGATTTGGGTTTCTTGAATTTTATATGTCACATTATGGGTTCAAGAACATAAGAAATTTTTAAACGTTGGTGTTTGCCTTGGAATTCTTGAATATATGTTGTGTTAAGTTCATAGACTCTAAAAGTCAAGTTATTATATGGAGAAATCATGATATTCAAGCTGAAATTTCTAAATTTGTTACTATGTTATCATTTTTTTGTTTTGGGGATAAATCTTGTATGAGTGTAAACCCATCAAAGTGTAGCTTGTGAATCTTGAAACTTTGGAACTTTGGAAGATGATGAATAGTGATGTTAGGTACTTTTATTTGGTCAAACTTGACAATAGAAGGGAATTTTGCAACTAGATTAACCTATGAAGTATGATAGTGATTATATATGTGAAGGAATATATAGAACTTATTATTTGGAATATATTATGTAAAGATAATGAAAACTTGATAAATCGGAAATAAGAATACTTGAATTAGAATTATATATCATGCATTACATTTGTGGTTATTTGACATATAATACGATTTAGAAGCTTATGCTAGGTGTTATAAACTCTTGGGACGAAATTGTAATATTGGGATATAACATGGGATTGTGAATATTTTTTGGTTAATTGGGTAATTGGTTAAATGGAAAGAGATAGTTTTGTGACAAGTTCATAAAAAGGGACAAAAACTTGATAATTGCAAGTATGGTTATTTAAAGTTATAACGTATGTAAAGCAAGAGTGTTTACAACAATTGGAAATGTAAGTGTAATCTAAAGGCCTATAATAGATGGTTGAAATTATATATGAGACAAAACTTGGTAATTGGCATGGAATTGTGAATTCCAACTTTATGGGACAATTTTAGTTTATGCAACAACACGACGAAAGAAAACATATAATTTGATTAGATGGAATTTATGAAGTGTTGGGAACATATTGGGGTCATGTGAACAGAAAAATGTCATATTTTATAACAGTATCTATTTTTAGAAACTTTATTGTTTTGGATTTGTCAAAATGACATAAAAGAGTAAATTGAAGGATGTTTTGACATCTAATCATCAAAGTGAACTTATAAAGAAGTAATAAATTTGAATGTTGTGAAAATAACCTAGAAAACCCGAAAACACAATAAATGGTCAAAATAGGACAAAAAGGGTAAATTTGACAAATTTGAGTATTAAGCTTTTGTAAAGCATGTTAACCAATGGAATACTATTGGATAATGGTTAGAAGGAGTTTATGAATGATTAGTCAAACATTACTTGTTTAGTTGTGTAATATGTTCCAACCTCTTAATAAATCACAATAGAGATTGAAGG
This sequence comes from Cichorium intybus, assembly GCA_023525715.1. Classification (NCBI taxonomy): domain Eukaryota; kingdom Viridiplantae; phylum Streptophyta; class Magnoliopsida; order Asterales; family Asteraceae; genus Cichorium; species Cichorium intybus. The sequence continues at coordinate 28,276,481 of CM042010.1, read as the reverse complement.
ATGTTTGGAAGCAAGTGAAGTCAAGAGCTAGTGGATTAGTGGAGCTAGATATACCTAGCTACTGAGGTGAGTACATGTGGAATTTTTATTGGGTACATAGCAAACAAGATTTCTAACTACCAAGTTTTTCATTACTAAATGTGGTTTGTTTGTGAAATGCTTATTTTACATAAGTTATAGTTTTTAAAGTAATTGACATGCTAGTTATATTAAATGAGCTTCATCAATGGTGGTCAAATGATATATTAGAGTTTCTTAGTCAAATTCTTATTAAGATTTTGAAATTTTGATCTTTTACTCATTAAGTCAATTGGGTTTTGATTATGCTCTTGTTAAGTTCTTTTGATGTTTTGGTCATTGATTTTCTCAATTGAATTGAGTTATATTTGTGTTAAGTCTTTTGAAGTTTGACTATGGATTTGTGTTGACATTTGAATGTTGTTTACTAAACTGGAATTTGAATTTTTGGTAATGAGTGCATTCATACATTTTTGTTCGCAATAGGACCTTACCCGCTAGAACGGGGGTCACATAGACACTACTGGGTGGTACCTCCCATCACGAAGTAGTTGTCTTTAGCACAACCTTATAGGATGGGTGTGTCCAATCCTATGCAGGAGAGTTATCTACGCAAGCACAACCTTGTGGGTGGATGTGTTACATTCCATGAAAGGGAGTACGATACGGGGGATCCCATATTATTGTTTTTATGTTCCAAGTTTTTGGATTTTCATTAGATTTTGAAGTTTGATTTTTGGGTTTTGGATTTTGATCTATGTTTCGGTTTTTGATGTTGTTTTAAGCTAATGGAATGCTTCTACTTATAAACTATTTTTACCCTTGTCGATTCTAAAACTCATGTATTTATGATATAAGTTCTAACATGATTTCCAAATGAATTGTATGAACAAATTTCCGACATGATTTACAAGTAACCATTTACACAAACTACAGTTAAGTAATATATTTTTCAAGTTGATAATTTACCTTAATATATTGTTAGGTCTAAAACCCATGTATCTCACGAGATGTTACGTCTTATGTATTATTGTTTTAATGCTATGTAAGGTACAAGTTGATTAGCATTGTACCAAATGATTGCAGAGACTTAGAAGATAGAGGTTGTATAGATAGAAACATTGATTTAAAGATAGTTAGTAGTGATATGTATATATAATGAGAAATACTATGTTTATGGTATAACATTATTCCATGTAGTTGTATTGAAATGTTTGCTATGCCCCAGGCTTTATTTGGGCTATTTGATTTGGGTCGTGTCAGTATGGATATTGTTTAAATAGCCCAGTGGCCATGCCGAAATTTCAGTAGAAATGTTAAATCATTTCGGGGCATTAGCTTTTAAATATTATACTACTTTACTATCGTTTGATTGATATGAGTTTGTTACCCCTAACGTTATTTAAATACTTTTAAACTTATTTGTTTTTATCTAGAACAAATTTTTTAAAAATACGACTTCATATCGCAAATAAGGTTTTTGAAATACTAGTTTTTAACAATATATTTTGTTTTATATAATATTACGCCAATTAAGGTGTATAAGAGTTGTGGTGTTACATGTGGTTTACATCACCGTATAGCCGTCATATCGCCATCGGGTCGCCACCAACGAGTGGTGGCTGTTGTTGGGGAGTTTTTCGAGCCTTTGGTTGGTAATTTGAGGCTTGATGTGTTGAATTGCAAATCGACACTATGGTGCAAAGTTATGGATTTATGTGGGAGTTTTGGTTTGCAATCTTATGGAAATCAATTTCAAGAACATGTCTTAATCAATTAAGATGGCAGTAATATGCTTTTTTAACATTATTCATCTGAGCTTAATTCATGAAGAACTTATTGGGTATTGTAGCAAGTGAATGTTTAAGAAAGACATGTTAAAACTAGAAAGAAATACACTAAAGTTCGTAACAGCAAATTACGCAGAAATTGCAGATTGTTTTACATAAAATCGTCTGGAAAAAGCATGTGAGTCGAGAAATGCAGGAAATCGAGTCTAGTTTCCATAAATGTATAGAAAATCATATTTGAACTTACGGTTTAGAAGTTATGTACATAACAGTGAGCAGTAGTCTAAAATGACTTAACACGAAAAACTTTATAAAACTTATATTATAAGTCTTTATTGACCAAGCCCTTAATATACACTTTAAAGACTTAATTAGACCTTGAAAGATAATTAGCCATGTAACTTAATATCTGTGGTTTAAGGCTTAATAAGTAGATAAAAAAGTGACTAAAATGTATCGCGAATAGCAAGTTAATGCAAGTTCTAAATGGTTTCCATTGGTAATGTATGTAGGTTGATCAGAGGTAGAGTTCATCCTAGCTCACACCAGTTGTATTACTCGGTTGTAATTCTTAGTTGTATTGCTCAGACACTTTGTTATCAGGGTTACACTATCCTATACATGCTATTATGTGTTTATGTGGCGTATGCTTGTTTATGTGAAAATGTCAGATTTTATGTCATTGTTCACGGAAGGGGAGCAAGAAAGTATCAAATTTTATGTCCTTGTTCCCGGAAGGGGGAGCAAGGAAGTATCAGATTACATGTTTACGTGTATTATGCTTGCATGACATATGATGGAATGTGTAATTGTAGTGTACTCACTAAGCTTTGCTTACAGTTGTTTATTAACATTTTTCAGGACCCTTCAGGATGTATAAGGGTAAGAATCCGGCATTCACATTCTCTAGTACAAATTTTTACTTATGATAATATGATTTTTATAACTTGGGTTAAGATTTCTGCATCTTATTTACTGTTAAACTTTTTAATATACTATGATTTGTTTCTAAAAATTATAATAAAAATGATATTATGTTTTAATTATAATTTATTATTATTATTTTTGGATCGTTACCAAAAATTAGATATACAAAACTAAAAATAAAATAAATAATCAATATATATATTGAATAGTTGATGAAGAAAAATCATCCACATAGATTGTGTTAAGGATCAACAAAATAATAATTAGTTATAAAAAAATCTTTCATTAAAAAAACTGCCATTAGAAAAGCTATTGTCATGAGCACTCGTCGTGCTTAAATTTTAACGTCCCCGGTCTCGATTATAAATTTATAATTTGTCGTCATGTAGATTATTCTTGTTATGTATAATAAAAGGGTCCATATATATTATGTTTTAGATTTTTTTTTTTTTACTTCTAAAAGGGTCCATTCAAAGAGGTAATCGATTAATCGTAATAAAAATGAGTAAATTTTTAAAATTAGAAAAAGAACAAATTGTAAACGTAACACTTGTAGTTTGCCTTTGTGTGTTCAAAATCAGTTTACTATAATAAAATGCAAATTTACTAATTTAGAGATAAGATAGCACTGTCTTGTTGCCTACTTTTGTCTAACTCACGTCACGTTGTCAATTTTCGTGTAAAAGTATTATTTGCTATTAACCTTCCTATTTTATTTGTATTTACTAAAATTAAATTGACCGTATATCACAAAAGATAGATATTATGATTAGTTTTTTTTTAAATTAATTCCAATTGATTTATTATTAGCTTTCTAATTCACTCCAAACCAAACCAAGTCTATTACCAATTAAAAGGGTATTTGGTAAAAACAATTTTGAACCATCTGTATGATTCTTTGGTAAGATTGCTTACTAATGAATAAAAAAAGATTATTATTATAAACTTCTAAAAAAACAACTTCTAAAAACACAGAAACATGATTTAGCTCAGAAATTCTTGCAAAACATGAAGATTCGTAAGAACACATAGTTATAAGCATTTAACATTTTGATAAAAATTCACAATGTAACCCACACTTGAAATCCCAAATCCACAAATGAGAAACAAAATCAAAGAAAAAAGATGAAAACAAAGTCAGAAACAAAATCGATTGCTTCTGGGTTGGTTTTAGAACAGAAAATCGATGGCTTTACTCAAGCGCAGGTGGATTTGACGACGATGATGAGGGGAGGAGTATGATGGCAAAGTTTTCATAAACGATTTTCAGAACTTCAACACATTTTTATAGCAAAGAGAAAAGATAGTATTATGTATATGTATTTTCTATGTTTTAAAATTTATTAAAACAAAATTTAAATCGACGGAACTAGGAAGAGGTTAGTAGATTCGACTGTTTGGTGTAAATTTTTGTATTCAGAACAAGTGTTTTGACAAACTTAGTGTAAAGTTGTAGATTAAATAATTCATACCTCAAATTAAAATTATAATCAATGTATAAAGTTCACTATTTTTGCAGAATTTCTAGCTCCACAACTACTACCATTTTCTTTTCGTAGCATTCTCTACATACGTATTTTACCGTATAACATTTTCTGTGTGTATATATATGTGTGAGTATATTGCTATGAATTACATTTAACTCCAAGATAAAAGATTTACAACTCTTTTTCTCTAATGGCTTTATTTTCTTCTAAAACTCAATTTCCATCGTTGAAGCTCTTTATGGTTCTCTTTCTAGTGATCCTTCTTGTCAACCCAAGCTCTTCGATTAGTCGTGGGGAGATGACATCATCACCCAAGCATAACCAGATATCAATGGCCGAAGTAGTGACCAAGAAACCTGGGTTGTTTTTCGGTATGCTGCCCAAGGGCATCTCTACCCCTCCTTCTGGTCCTTCAAGGGGTATTCACCATTAATGCAACCCCAAAGAACCGAACATGTATGTATGTATGTATGTATGCATGCATGTATATATTTATGCAAAATGAAGACCTAAATCTTTGGATCATTGAGGAGTCTATTATATATTGTATAGAAACATGTGTCGGTTTAAATGGAATGTCCATTGTCTTGATATGGATTATATAAATTAAATATTAATAAATGAAGATGCTGTTATAATATTATGATGTTTTTTTTGCTAATCGCAACTAGGTAAAAAAAAAAAAAACTTATAAGGTAACAAACCTATGATTTTTTGTATTGGGTAAGTGATAATATGATGTAGAGTGTAACAAGCTTCTCAGGAGCACTCGCCTACTAACGTTAGAAGTTGATTACCTTAAACGACAACAAGTTAAGCGGGTGTTCAGAATTACTTATTAATTTATTACGATTTGACACCGTTAATATAAGCTATTTTATTTGTTTGGATATGTGAATGTTAAAAACTGTTTAGAGACATTCATTTTTAATTTAATGAACTTAATAAGAAGAGGAGTTAATATGGACAGATATAAATGAATGATCCTTTTTCACTCTATGTATCAACATGTCTTATTGGACTAATTAAATGAATGATTCTTTTGTCATACACAACAATTTGTGCTTTATATGAGTTGTACAATATGCATAATAAACATGTTAGTGTTGTGTATGCTAAAAAATTGTTGTATACGGATCAACTCACTTTTTTAAAACCTATTTTTCCATGTATCTTTTTTTTCCGATTCCTATTTGTTCTCCAACTTTCATCTCTATTCTTTTTCTTCCAAATAAGTGATGTTTTATTATCTTCTTCCTTCATAAATTCAACGTTCGTTATGTAATTTGGAGCAATTATTCTATCTGCATCTGATCATCATATAGTTTGAGCTAGTAGTCTCCCGTTAAATCATATTTCTAGCCAAGAACAGTCAATCTCGTCTTCTTCTCGTCAAGAAGGATTCTTTTTCGGGTCATATTTTTATCGATTTTGCATTTTATATTTTATCTCAAAAAATTTCATCTGTATTTTTCCTTTTATCTCTTATTTTAGGCATTAGGTTGCCATTCATCTGCTACTTGTTCCAATTCTTTGTTCCCAGTTAGAAAGTTTAAATGTATCTCATCTCTGTTTTTGTTAAAAAATCTTGCTCTAATTAATGTGAATTTTCCAAAAGTGATACATTTTGGATATATATGTGCCAAATTTTGTTTCATTAAGACTTGGGTCCTGTTATACCTCCGGTATGGATATTTCAATTGCTTTTTTCGGGTGAATGTAAATAGGTTTTAAATTGGGTTATTAAATAAATACAAAAGGAAAAGCAGAATTGAATAATGAAATTGTACTAAATTCAAAGTATTTTGGTGGTCTTTACGTTTTGGTATGGATAAAATTCTGCGGTGTAATGTACATGATAAAATTGCTAATTAGCTATAACGAATATTTGGATTTGTTATTCTCATTTGAAGTATTTCAATATTATGTTTAATTTAAATTATTTATCATGCTATTGTTTAGTTTATTAATACTTTTAGATTTTTAGTGTGATCATGTGTATTTTCAATTTAGATAGGTTATTAAATAAACAACCATGTGTTAATTGTTATATATAAGCATGAGAGTAAAATAATAATTTATTCACATTTAGAGAGTGTATTTAGAAAAAAAAATGTTTTATATATGCAACGCTTTATTTATATAAATATTATTATCCACTTAATCTATTTTCATCTAAACAACACAGAAACAAGTTCAAATGAGAACTCAAATTATGGTGAGAACCTAACAAAATTTTAATCTACACATTCTTTTTATAAAAAAAAACGTACACCCAATTTTTTTTTCAAGTGACTAAGGGTGCGTTTGGTTGCGGAAAACTGTTTTCAGTTTTCTATAAAACATTTTCGGAAAATGGAGTGGAGTTTTCATTTTTATTTTCAGTAGAAAACGTGTTTGGTTAAACTAATGAAGTTTTCATTTCCGTTTTAGAACCTTAGAAAACACCTTTTAGAAAATTAGAAAACTGTGGACAACAACAATTTTGAGTTTTCCAAATTCTTTGTAATTTTGGAAAACGGAAAATTTTGGAAAATTTGATTAACCAAACGCGTTTTCTAACTTTTCATTTTTCGTAGAAAATTTTCTTGGAAAACTAGAAAATTTTCCGTAACCAAACGCACCCTAAAAGATTCCAATTTTTTTAAACCACTTTTGTGTGCATATACACATGCATGTTTGTATGCATATGCACCAAAAATCGTTTTTTTAACTTTTTCTATACAAAATATCTTATTCACTGCTATATATGCATATTCATAGTGTTTTAAATGTTGAGTTTTTTATTTTTATTTTTATGATTCACTGAGACGCTTAGTAACAACAATTTAGTTGTGTTTTTTTTTTTGGAAAAATAATATGTAACAAAAAATTTCTTAGGTTCTCCACTTATTTTGGTTCTCTCTCTCTCACTTATATATATATATATATATATATATATATATATATATATATATATATATATATATATATATATATATATATATATATATATATATATATATATATATATATATATATATATATATATATTACAAAATTGCCATTATTAATCCTACCCTATCAGTTTTTTGATCAAATAGCTTATTTCACATGATTTCTCACATTGTTGTTTATACTCTCCTGTCAAGAAAGAAACATGTTCGTGGCAAGTTCTTGGTTACGGACCGCCTCTAGGGATGTGATCAGATAGTCTACGTAGTCTATGCAGGTACCAATTTTTTATCAAGAAGATTGTTGTTGTGTATTTCTATTGGGATGACATTGTTGGTGGCTTTTATTTTCAAGTAAAAGAGGTAAGTTTTTATGCAATTAGGTTCAGAAATTTCAGTTATTATGCTATATGGTCTCTTTAAACTGTTAAATCATTGCTTCATCTATCTTCAATTTCTATTTTGGTGGTAGGTTAGACATGTTTCATTGGCATGGATAATCTTGAAACAAAGGATTTTGTATGTTCTTATGCATTTTGATACGAATTTACTATTTATATATCGACTGTGATTTATTTTAATATGCACCGTTATTAAGGGTTCTCTTATTTTGTTCATGCTTCAGGTTCTAGAGGAAACATCTTAAACTCGTATATTCGACATAGAAGAATCTATGCAAACTCTCAGGATAAGCTGCTACAGATTATGTTTGAAGTATATCTGTTAAATGTGACTTATTCTTCATGAGGTATTATGTTAATTTTCCGACTTACTACGACTGCAGATAACCAGCCAGAGGTTGTGTATGGCATTTAAAACTTCAAGGCATCCAAAAGTAGGTGAGATGCTTGTGGCGGTTCATGGTTCACTCATACGTGTTTACAAGGAAAACAACATGTCCATAATACATGGTAAGCTTTACGCATAGGCTTTATATTTGCACTTCTAGATTGTTTATTCCTGCACAACCTTACCTTAATTGCGTTGACACATGGTCATTATTAAAACCAGACAATGGTATTTAGTACCCACCTTTATTTCTTATTACTTGGTTAGTTACATCCATCATCTCTCAGGCCAAGGAAAGAATATCTACACTGATGTAAAAAATTTCCAGGGCATTCACGGTTTCTGGCCACTTGGTTCAAAAAGATTTATGTTTGTATGATTAGGTTTTTGTCTCCATAATCATCTGCCATTTGGAGGTCTTCTACAATAGATCAAAGGTTGATGACATTGTGGGGTGTGAGATCAAAATTTACACCATAACAAAATTTGAGAGTCCTGAGTGTTTACCTCTAAGAGAAAATGGATTTTAGTATATGGATTTTCTTATGTTGCATGGCTTAAAAGTTCTTGTGTGATCCCATTATTAATGGTCAGGTTAATTTTTTATCTTGCGTTACAAACTGAATATTTTCATTATAAATTGCTGACAATCGTATTATTTGTTTAGCTTTCGATTATTGAGGTTAAGCGCCATGAACTAAACATGGACTTGAAGGACCGTGCAATGTATGTAACTTTCTTCATGTAGTGACAGCAACTTAATTTGTCCAATTTTTATATAAAGGAAGACATTATGATCTTAGTTTATTATAGTTATTAATTAGACGTGATTTTTGTCTTCATCTAAAAATTATGCGCAAGGGAGAAAATTTCTGTAAATTAAATTCTAATTTTCTTTTGATTTCTTTTTGCCTCCATTTCTAATTTCATTCACCAAGTGCATGTTGATATGCGTAATTTCTATTCTTATCATACATATTTACTTCTTGTGAAACTTGTAGCAATTATCAAGCAATCATGTTGTCATATGCGATGCTATTAATAAACCAGTTATAAAAGGGCATGTAGCATCCAGGTGCAAAACCTTGCTATAAAAAATTCTATGCTTAGGTACAAAGTATTGTTCTCTACACCAAAAGCATTTTCCATTATAAAGTTCTCACATATATATGCTATTTGTTGTAATGATTTTCCCATCACTTGATAGGCCTGCCATGTTTATTTGTATTCATAAACAAAAGTTTACTTATATATGGAGTGTCATCTTGAGATATTATTTATAGGCGTTGGTAAGAATCACTTGATAGGCCTGACATGTTTATTTGTATTCATAAACAAAAGTTTACTTATGGTATGTGTTGCGTGGGTTGACCTTGATACACATATCACATCATGGAGTTTATTTTAGCACACCCATTGATTAAAACAGTGAAGGAGACTAACTAATAATTTATCTGAAAGTAATTGTATTAGTATCTAATTGACATTGTTTCATGTACACGATACACATATCACATCATGGAGTTTATTTTAGCACACCCATTGATTAAAACAGTGAAGGAGACTAACTAATAATTTATCTGAAAGTAATTGTATTAGTATCTAATTGACATTGTTTCATGTACACGATAATAGCGTAGGGTAGCATGTCCATATAAGTCCTAACAATTAATGGCCATTAAGTAAAAACAAAAAAAGTAAAAATCAATATTTTAACCAAATATTTATTAAAATATTTTTTTATTCATTAAAAGAAGGCAAGTTGTGCACTTTATTACCCCTCTACCCCCCCTCCTCTCAAGGGGAGGGGGTAAATCGTAAGAAACTAGCAAAATTTTGGTTGATTCAAGTTTTATCATTGAATCGTGTTTATGAAATTTTGCACATCAACAACTAAACTTCCATCGGCATGTGAAAATATATAGCAGTATATAATATTATGTTTTAAACCACAATGTCATGATCATTAAGCCAACAACTACTAATATAGACAAGTAAAAGAACCAATAAGATCTTTTATTCAAAATACCAAAACTACTATAAGAGACTGATGCATTGCGTGTTCAATAGAATATGACATGCCTATTCGATTATGTTTTGCGATGACAATTAAAAAAGCTCCGGATTAAACAATTCCACATTTAGGTATTCATCTTTCAGAACCAATATTCTCGTATGACCAACTTTATTTTGCATTGTCTAGAGGGATCTCACGTGACAATACAAAAGTCGCAAAGGCGATGAAGTATATACATCAAATGTGGTGTATAAATTGTTATGTGATTAATAATGTACAATGAATCATGTATTATTGAACATTTCATATGTGGTTTATTCTTATATAGTTATGTTAATTTCTCATCAATTTGCATTAGTTACGCTTCACTTAAGTTAATAAACTCTACGTTTTTTATTCGTTTTAGCGAAATATCGAACCGAACCGCGTGGTGCTCGGCCCTAACAATTTGTGTCCCACCGCATTGCCCGGGTACACAACTATAAAAAAATATTTTATCATTTTTTCTCTTAGAATTTAAAAATTCATTTTTTCTTTTATCACATAATTTATACGATTTCATTCCCAAATGAATAAAAATCAAATTATTAATCATCTATGTATATACTAACTACGTTATGTATATACCAAGTATTATATGTATATACCAAGCACCGGAACTTTAACAGTTTAGTAATTTTTCTGCTTTTATTTTATCAACCACTGCTGTATTCATAAATAAATATGCTAATATTGTGTTCTTACATTAATACTGTTTATTCATAAATGAATAAAATATCTTGTAGTTTTATGAATACATTGTAATCGTAAATGAATAAAGCATACTATAGAAATAAAAAAAAATCTAATACAGTTGTAATCGTTAATGAATAAAGAGCAATGTGTTAATAAAAAACCCAATATGAATTTTTTTTGTTCTATTAATTAATGAGTAAAACTCAAATAGAAAAATCAAATTTAAAAAAATTCCGTCTTGTTTCACCATTTCCTCATTTGATATACGATCTTGTTGTTTCTGGTGACAAACACCATAATCAAATTCATCAAAATCTCTCAAGTGTTCGATCAAAATATCCTAAAATGAATCCTTTTCATTGAGTATATTTATGTAACCTTATATCACCATGCACATGAATATATAGAGATAACATGTCATTAAAGGACAGAAAAAGATAGTAATTTGACATAATTATTAGTGATCAACTAGTAAGATAGAAAACAACAACTAATGTGGTTTGTTTATTAATGAATACAAAGAAAAATAAAAAAACAAAAAGAAATCTGATTTATTCATTAATAAATACAAAGTAAATTTGACTTGATCATTAATGTTTAACTAGTAAAACAAAAAAACAAAAAATATCGTTTATTTATTATGAATACCAAGAAAAATAAAAAGCAACAAGCAACTTGACTTAATTATAAATGGTTAACAAGTAAAACAGAAAAACAAGAATTAATATGGTACGTGTCTTTTGAAATAAATGATCGTATTCCACCACAGATAACAAGAGCACGTGTCTTTTGAAATTGTAAACTAAAAGAAGGATCAAAGAATACCTCAATACAGATATGAAGTATGTAGGATGAACAAGGCGCATTAGCATGAACCTCTCTGATGAAATCTCACCCAAGACAAAGATTCAACAGCTCTTGGAGTAGTATAACACTTTGCTTGAAGAACCAACAATGTTTTAACATGGTTTTTTGAAGAAATCGGCCAAATATGGAAGGGGGAAGGTTATATACGAATTTTTGGCTCTCTGATCATTAGAATTCGCCAACTATGATGGATATAGATAATATCCATCATAGTTATCTTATCCCCAAAAGTAGGACTTTTAAAATTCAAACTATTTGATATCTACACTTAAGTCCTTTATCCAGTTGTAATTTCTAATTAATATATTTGCAGTTTCTAATTAATATACCTTTACTTTGATGTATTAATAAACTCAGTCCCTCATGTTTATTTTCGATCTTTTTTTGCTAAATCATCTATTGCGTGTAACCCAAAATGACCTTAACATTTATTGTAATATTATCAACTTGTTATGACCATGAGCACAGAACAAACAATCTCCCACTTGCACCTGTCATAACAACTTTATGGTCTAATAATCCCTAACCTAGTAAGGTATATGCCATCCTAGACAAGTTCTGTACTCATATAATGAAACAACCCTTAGGTAAGTGATCAAATATTAATTTGGTTCTACATGATATCCATATGAATGTCTGACATGGAATTCTTTCAGTCTTAGATATTCAACATTGTGTTTCCCAATAGAGATTTGTGATGACCACAATAAACTGCAATATTGATACTTTATCAATTCAGTCTGAGAACGACCATACATTTGCTATCAACACCAAATCATCGAGGGTCCACATGGATATCGCTTCTCCTGTTAGGACATAAGGAACAAATAAACTTTGATTTGATCGATGACAACGCCTATCAATATTAAGTATTTTAGTCGTTGTTAGGCCCTATTCTTAGTGAAATTATATCGTATAAACTGTGGTATTACTCACTTTTGTGTCTAGTGCTTGTATGCGAAAAAAGATAAAAACAGGGACTAAAGACGTACAAAATGAAGAAGTTCTGGATAAAGACCACTTTCAGTTGAAAACGTACGCATGCTGCGAGTAGAAGACACGCGCGTCGCGGATAGTCAAAGATCAGACGATGAGTTGAAATTCAAAGTGCGAGAAACGGGGATATGGATAAGGCCGCGCCGCAATTTTTAGCCATGTGCGACGCGATTAGCTCGATTTTGCAACTATAAATAGAGGCATCTAGGTCGAGTTTCAGGAGCGAAGAACAGACCCAAAGGTTGAACCTAGGCTTCTTCAACTCAGGATTTCAGATTTCAGTAGCTTTAAGTTGGTATTTTCTTGTTTTCATTTATTTTTAGTATTTCTTAGTTTTAGTTATTGCTTGATTCCATCGATTCTGGATTGTAGAATCTGTTGGGACAAGTTTAGTTGGGATTATTCTCGAAGTCAGTACCTTGTGGCTTATGGATTTGGTTTTTAGTTAAGGTTAATCATTCGGTTTGAGTTAAATTGCATGTTTTCGGTATTGGTTTATGCTTTATTGTTTATTTGGTGATTTGTTTGGATGGAATGCTTCTGATTTTTCTGGAATCAGTATGTAAGTTTGGTTTAGAGTTTGGAATTTTTTAGTTTAGTTAATGGTAGTTTTAGTTTTCGGTATTCAATTTTATCAGTTTTCGGGAAGTGAAAGAAACACCGCCGACTGTAGCGTGACACTGTAGTTGGTCATTCTGACACTATATTTTAACCGTGTGACTGCCACGGATCGACCCTTGCTGCTACTATACTAGTTTGCGTGTAAGATTTTATTTTTCTATTTTTGACCGCATAACGACCTAGGTGTGGCAAATTTTGGCGCCGCTGCCGGGGAGTTGTGAGCTTGAGATAGAGTGTCAGTGGTTTGTTTTTTGATTTTTATTTTAGTTTTTGGCTATGTAGTTGATTTAGTAATTTGGTTTTTGGTTTTGACGGTCGTTTACACTTGTGCATGTGTACCCGTCGGGGTGAGCAATCATCACCTATTTTGTTTGATTATGAGATTGAACGAACCGCACGCAGAAACCGTGTGCGTAGGCGCTTGATCAATATGAGTCTCGATAGTGTAGTAGTTGAGGACATTACCAATGAGCCTACGGGCGAGGTAACGGGGGGAGCACCATTTATAACCCCAGTTTCATCAGAATTTCATATAGGTTCCACTAGTGCTAGTGGTGGTGCAGTTTCAGCCTCTGCACCCATACCATAATGCACTCAACCTATGGTTCAACCATTGAGTCAATCAATTACCAACCCTGTTGGAAACCCAGCTTCTTTTATGTTGACTTGGGGAGTGCCGACCCGAGATGGTACCCCACGTCCACGACAGCAAGTGCCAGTTTCTCAACCGCAACCACAACACCAACCACCCATTTATAAACCTCAACCACCTTTTCAACCCGTACCACAACAACCTCAACCTCAAATACAACCACAACAACCACCGCAACAGTACCAATGACAAGATGGAGATCCAGGCTATGATGATGAAGATGAAGGCTAGATGCCGAACAATCCAGTTCAACAAAACCAGCAATGGCGGCGAGGTCAGGGACCTCCGAGACGATACCACCAGCAACATCAACAACAAGGGCAATGGCATTATCACAATGAGTTATATGATGGTAATTTCGTTCACCCTTGTACTTTGCTCAACCGATCGGGCAGTCGGTTGCATCACACTTCCAACCGCGGGAGTATGATGATTCTTTGCCCATTTATTTTCCAGAAAATGGTGATAGCCAGGTAGAAATTAGACCACAATTGTTAGGTGTTTTACCTGAATTTAGAGGATATAAGCAAGATGACCCTTACAATCATCTGTATGAATTTTTGGCTATAGGGAATGCTAATATTCCTAGGAACACCAATATGAACGTTTTTAGGTTAAGGCTATTTCCTTTTACTCTAAAAGATAAGGCCAAGTATGGATTCACATCCTTGCAACCTAATAGCATTACAACCTGGGAAAAACTTAAGGCGAAATTTCTCCAAGAAGTTTACCCTACCAGCAAGACTACATAAATCAGGAGAGCCATACAGGATTTTTAGTAAAAGCCAGGAGAGGCGTTTCACGACGCATTCGAGAGATTGAAGGAGCTGATGCGATCCTGTCCACACCACGAGTTTCCACGGTGGCAACTTGTCAAATTCTTTTTTGACGGGGTAGATGCAACTAATCAAGCAATGACCAATGATTCATCCAGTGGGACGATTATGATGCAAGATCTAGACGACGCCTGGAGGTTTTTGGAGCAATTGAGTAATGGTTCCAAAGCAAATTATTCTGCAAGAAAGACAGTTAGTACCGCAGCAGCAGTTGGAACCGACAATGATCGGAAAAAGGAGGTCAAGAAGGAGATAAGAGATTTGAACAGGAAGTTCGATAGGCTGATGGCAACCCTTTAATAAGGTCCGCAAAATTTTCAACAACAAGGTAATCAGCAAGGGCAGAGGACCCAGGAGGTCAACCAAGTTTATGGTCAAGGTCAATACCACAACAATAATGGACGACCATACAGACCCTATAATCAAGGGAATCATAATTACAACAACAATCAGCCCTACAACAACCGTCAAAACAACTATCAAGGGCACCTTCTAACCAACCAAGACAGTTCCAGGTTGTGAACAACAATGGTCCCAGCGGAAATAACAACAACAGAGGGCCAACTAATACAAGCAATACTCATAATGCCCTGGAAAATTAGGAGAATATGGTGGCGAAATTATATGAACTTGTGCAACAGTGACACAGGCGAATGCTAAGGCCATTGCAAATATGGAAAGGCAAATTGTGCAAATGGTTGAAGACCAACGAAGGAGAGATAATGGCAAGCTTCCAAGCAACACAGAGGTAAACCAAACCATACTCAAAGGGCTGGTAAGGAGCATGTCAACGAAGTGGACACAGAATTGAGGAAGGTCATAATGGAAGACTTGGTAGGAAAGGAGAGTGAAAATAAGGAGGAAGAAGATGTCCAAAAAGAAGAACAGTCAACCGTAGCTGGCATAAAGCAGAAAAAGAAACTCACAAAGGTGAAAAAGAAGCAAAGTGTGCCGAGTGGACAGTCAATTAATCAACCACTATGGGATGAATTAAGGAATGCGCCAGAAGATACGAGAATTCTCAGAGAAATGTGCAAAAGAAACGAACAAATCAAGATGCCAACACCAGAAACATTGCGACTTACTGTCAAGGCGAGTGAGGCTTTGTTGGGAACACTACCCAAAAAGGAGAAAGACCCGGGTTCACCATTAATTACCGTCACTGTAGGTGACGTGATTATTCGGAATACATTATTGGATTTCGGAGCGAGTGTAAATGTTCTGCCCGGGTATCTTTATGACAAGTACAAGAATGAAGAATTGGAGCCTGCGAAAATAGTTTTACAATTGGCAGACCAATCTACAAGGGTCTCACGGGGCAAGTTGACCAATGTGATTGTCAAGGTGGGCGAGTTTTTCTACCCGGTGGACTTTTTAGTAATGGAATATGAAAGTCAAGAAGATGCACCAGCACTGATTTTGGGACGTCCGTTTTTTGCGACAGTTGGGGCTGTGATGGATTGCAAAACAGGTGATATGTACATCAATTTTGGCACTAGGAAACGAAGATTGAATATGTTTGGTTGCCCGATAACACTGCCACCAGGGTATGATAACCAGTATTTGAACAATAAACCACTGATGGCACCAAGAATGAATGATAAAGACAGGGGATCGAATGAAGGGTAATGAAAGTGAGGATGAGGAAATCCTTTGGAAAACGCAAGGACATTTGCTGACAACAGTTGATAAGCAACAAATCTTTGATATGATGGAAGCCATGTAACGTAAACACCAGGAGTATGCAAGGGACACAAGGAATAGGGAAGCAAAGGTGTTCCAGCTTCTAAACGCACAACAACAATGGATCAGTCAGGTAAGTGATCGGATGACGTAACTCACGACGTTGCTTGCAACATTGGTTCATGATTTCGCTCCAGGAATGAGGAAGCTTGTGCCAAAGAAGGAATGAGAAAGACCAGGTCTGGCTGAAGACGTTAAACTTAGCGCTTGTTGGGAGGCAACCCATCTGTAGGCAGGTTAGGGTTGTTGTTTTTGAAGTAATTAGGAAAAATTAATCATTATCATTGCAGGAATTTATAGCATGAAGCAAGTGTGGGGTCAATCGAAAGGAATTGCAAAAATTGAAGGATGCGACGCGGTAAGGAGAAAACCGCGACGTGCGTACGCAAGGTAACTCGATGCACATGGGTTGATTTTGGACACGTGCGACGCACATGACCTTTATCCGCGTCGTGGAATTTGATCGGTCAGAAACTGCCATTAAAGGTACTTATTTCACTCGTCGCACCACACACACAAACGACGCGGACGAATAGAGCACCCCCGATCACGTATTTTTCTCGCATTTTTTTCATGTTTTCTAGTATCTACTATCGAGGTATGTCACTTAGAACTCATTCTTTCAAGTTATTACATACATTTGACATGCGAATTTGATCTAAATAGTCGAAAGTAGAAAACTTAGAAAAATCGGCAATGCTGACTCGTAGGGTGTTGTATTTGAAAAATTCTCACCATAGAGGGGCTAGTCGGCAGTTAAGTGCCTTGTGATTGCGTGGGATTGGATTAAACAGGTGAAATTATGGAAATTTTCGCAACAGTCATACGGCACGACGTGGTGTGTTCATAAGCCGCGCCGCGCGTATTGGGGCGACGCGCGAGTATCCGCGACGCGCAAGGACTAATCTTGCAAAATTTTTGTTCTTTTGTGATTTGTGCACAGATGGCTGAGCAGGGTGATTACATGCCAAGACACGAGTTCTTACAGTTCCTAGACATGCTTGAGGAGACCCCTCGTTACCGAGCTCGACTCCGGGAGCTTCACACCCGACCAGTCCTCGCGGTGATTCATTTTGATCGGGCTATATTGACCCAGGTGGGGTTATGGGATCAGCTTCTGCCTTTCATCCACCGCACCTAGACCCATCCCGAGGAGGCATTCACCTTCACATGCCAGGGTTGGGATCGATTGATGGCCACCACAGACGATATAGTGTACAAGGAGCTGGTGCTCGAGTTTCTATCCACCTGCAGATACACTCCAGCTTCGCAGGAGCCCCGAGCCCAGCTAGTCCGATTTAGACTCGGGAGGGCAGAGCCGGGAGTGCACACTCCGAGAGTTCAACAGGCGCATAGGGATTTATACCGAGGCAGAGATTGGTGGTGTTCACTTTCCACCTTTCTTTACCGCATGTTTAAGGGATCAGATGTGGAGGGAGACAGATGTAGTTACTTGGGCAGCGATATCCAATGAGATGTTTGAGGTTGGCTCAGCCAAGGAGAGCCAGCTCCATGCCCCACTCCACCAACTGATGCACCGGATCGTATCCACCTCCATCATGCAGAGGAGGGGATGCGAGAAGGTGTCGCGAGACGATGTGTACTATATGTGGGTCCTCTCCGACCCCAGCAGGTTCCTCAACCTGCCTTTTGCACTGGCGATTTCCTTGACTTCTCGTGCGGCAGGCTCGACCGCCAATAGTCCTATGGCTGGTGGGCATTACATTACCCGCCTGTCCCGATCTTATGGTATTCTTACAGCCGAGGTTCTTGCCGGCCTGGCGCCGACACTACCCACGCAAGCATCAGTACGTTATTTTGAGAACATGGGGATTATCCATCAGGCGCGACAGGATATATACCAGGTGATGCCGACGATCGAGGTAGTTGGCCCACAGGCAGAGGAGGAGGCAGAGGGAGGAGGAGCAGCTTTTGCGCCGACCCGCCCAGCGCCGGAGAGTGGATGCGCCAGTCCAGCCACTACAACAGACACAGCCACTACCGTAGCCGGTAGACGTACAGGCTGGCTTGCAGGATCTTTCTGATAGGATGGCATTTTTGGAGGAGCAGCAGGCGTGGATTGGAGAGGCACTACTTGAGCTCCTCACTCAGTCTGGACGACAGCCACGACCATTCTCCACTCGAGCCCACGATGATGAGGCTGGTCTATCCAGGACGCTGCATTATGATTGATTGTATTTCTCTTTTTAGTTTTTCATAACATTGTACATAACCTACTATTATATTTTATATTTTTTGTTTGTTTTTTTGCGTTTAATTTGTTTGTAAGTGTTTGTGCAAGTACCAACGGAAATATACCGAGGAGTTGTTTCAGGAAAGTGTGGGGTTATTGTACCCCTACATTTGCCATTCACCGGCGTGTTCACTGTTGCGCCACAACTCCGGGAATCTAAATCATGATGTACGAGTTTTTATCCTGTGACAATTAGTTCCAACAAGCAGTCTACCGTCTTAAGGAGTAACTATTTCTCCGTTGTTTTGAAAATACTTTTATGTACAACGGGGACGTTGTACGATTTTAAGTGTGGGGTGTGGATGGTCGAAAGAGTTTATTTTTGAAATTTTTGCGGAAAACAAGTAATTTTCAAAATTTTTAGCAATTTTTCAAATTTTTTTAAGAGATTGTAATTTTGAAACGAATATCTTTTTGAGTGTTATAGCCGTGGTATTTTTCAAGAGATACTGTTTAGTTGTTAGCATGCTATTGTTTAGTCAAATAAGTTGAGTTTTTAGGAGTTAGAAAAATAATAGATTTGCAATATTTTAGGATTGGAATTTAGGAGGGAAATTTTGTTGTTCGAGCTGGTAGGTCCGAAAAGGGTGGCGTTGAAAGGGCATTTACGCATCTTACTACCTAAGATCGTCTGGTCTAGGATAGTATTTCTGAAAGCTCGTTACACGGACAACATCGAAAGTCATGGATATTTCTTTAACGGCCTTTAGAATCTGAATGAATAAGTGCACTTATGGACTGAAAATTTGTAATCAAGGGTTCTTTAGAAAGTCGTGAATTCCAAAGGGTATTCTGGTCATGTTTTTCAAAAATCATTTTCAATCTAACTTTTGGAAACAACAAACTTTGAAACTGAAAGCATTCAAAAATGTTTGAGTCTTAGTTATAGTTTGTTAAAAACTCTCTTGCTTGGGGACAAGCAAGGCACAAGTATGGGGTGTTTGACAACGCCTATCAATATCAAGTATTTTAGTGCTTGTATACGAAAAAAGATAAAAACAGGGACTAAAGACGTACAAAATGAACAAGTTCTGGATAAAGGCCACTTTCAGTCGAAAACGTATGCGCGCCGCGAGTAGAAGACACACGCGTCGCGGATAGTCAAAGATCATAAGATGAGTTGAATGTCAAAGTACGAGAAACGAGAATATGGATAAGGCCGCGCCGCGGTTTTTAGCCATGCGCGACGCGATTAGCTCGATTTTGCAACTATAAATAGAGGCATCTAGGTCGAGTTTCAGGAGCGAAAGAATAGACCCAAAGGTTGAACCTAGGCTTCTTCGACTCAGGATTTCAGATTTCAGTAGCTTCATGTTGGTATTTTCTTGTTTTCATTTATTTTTAGTATTTCTTAGTTTTAGTTATTGCATGATTCCATCGATTCTGGATTGTAGAATCTGTTGGGACAAGTTTAGTTGGGATTATTCTCGAAGTCAGTACCTTGTGGCTTTTGGATTTGGTTTTTAGTTAAGGTTAATCATTCGGTTTGAGTTAAATTGCATGTTTTCGGTATTGGTTTATGCTTTATTGTTTATTTGGTGATTTGTTTGGATGGAATGCTTCTGATTTTTCTGGAATCAGTATGTAAGTTTGGTTTAGAGTTTGGAATTTTTTAGTTTAGTTAATGGTAGTTTTAGTTTTCGGTATTCAATTTTATCAGTTTTCGGGAAGTGAAAGAAACATCGCCGACTGTAGCGTGACACTGTAGTTGGTCATTCTGACACTATATTTTAACCGTGTGACTCCCACGGATCAACCCTTGCTGTTACTATACTAGTTTGCATGTAAGGTTTTATTTTTCTATTTTTGACCGCATAACGACCTAGGCGTGTCAATCGACCCCCCGACTACTTATCATGGCATACCCAGAAATTCCCTTTATGGCTACCAGTTACAGACAACGTTGGAGAAAAACCAAAGTACAACAGACAGCAGAACTAATATATCATGCATCTCTGTTTGAAGAATATAAGATATTAATTACTTGTGACAATTCCATGAAGTAATATCTAAGTGTGGGTTACTTCAATACTTAATCTCCATTAAGTACACATGGGAATTGGCGCAACTCTATCCTTTTTCCATCTCTATGGACAATTTAACAATACCAGACGTCAGTCTTGAATCAGTATTTACTCCCAAAACTATGACCAACTGTGGATGTTTTGGAGAATAATTTAATTATTCATGAAGTCAATAAAACATGCAAAATTGGAACATAAGGATAAACTAATGAAATGAATTCCTTATGTGTATATTAAGTTCTCCATATAATAATCCTCAAATCAGATAGAGTTTTACAGTGCTTAAGTTCCCAATATAAATCAAACTATACTAAATACACTCAAACCAACACATTAGTAAATCTAATGCCTATGGACCTAGTGTGAGAATCATGCTTGGTTTATTATAATGGTTTAGTAAATGGATCAACAAGATTATTTTCGAAGACAAATCTACTAATCGTGATGTATCCACCTTCAATGAGCTCTCGAATATAATGGTATTTTCGAAGTATATTCCTTGCGCACTTGTGAGCTTTGGGTTTTTTTAGCCAAGGCGACTGCACCCTCATTATCACAGAAGATCTCAAAAGGACCATCAATGCTAGGAGCAACACTGAGATCCCTAATAAAGTTCTTCATCTACATGGCTTCATTTGTAGCTTCATTAACTGCAATATACTCAACTTCCATAGTCGAATCGACTACTGTTTCTTGCTTGGTACTCCTACAAGTTCTTGCCCCACTATTCAGTAAGAACATGAATCCTGAATGCGAACGAGAATTGTCTCTATCAGTTTGGAAGCTTGCATCACAGTAACCCTTCACAGTGAGTTCTTCCATACTCCCATAAATCAAGACACGTCTTTTGTTCTTCGAAGATACTTAAGAATGTTCTTGACTGTGGTCTAATGACTATCACCAGGATTAGCTTAATAGCTTCTCGCCATGCTTAAAGCATAAAAGGCATCAGGCCTTGTACATTTCATGACATACATGATCGATCCGATTGCCGAAGCATACGAAATGCAACTCATTATTTCTAGTTCATCACTAGAACTAGGACACTGGATTTTACTCAATGTCAACCATGTTGCATAGGCATGAACGCTTTCTTAGATTCTTGCATATTTAATTTCTTCAATATTTTATGTATGTATGTACTCTGGCTTAGTCCAATGAGTTTCTTAGATTTATCCCTATTGATACTTATACCAAGTATGCATGATGCTTCTCCCAAGTCTTTCACATAGAAACAATTCCTAAGCCACATTTTATCACTATGCAACACCGAGATATTGTTTCCTATGAGTAGTATGTCATCAACATACAGTATAAGGAAGACAAAAAACTCTTACTATCTTTGACATATACACATGGATTATCTTTACTCCTCAAAAATCCAAACTCTTTGACTTTCTCATCGAAGCAGAGATTATAGTTGTGAGATGCTTGTTTAGTTCCATAAATCGACTTGTGAAGCTTACACACTCTATTAGCATATTTAGACTATACAAACCCTCTGGTTGTGCCATATACACATCATCTAAAAGTTTTCCGTTTAGGAAAGCAGTTTTTACATCCATTTGCCATATTTCCTAGTCATAAAATGCTACGATGGCAAACAATATCCTAATAGATTTAATCATCGCCACTCGTGAAAAAGTTTCCTTATAATCAATCCCTTGGGTATGAGTATAACCCTTTGCCACCAATCTTGCTTTGTATGTGTGTATTCTTCCATCCATGTATGTCTTATTCTTAAATGCCCATTTACAACAAATTGTTTTAAGGTCGGGCGTATGATCAACCAAATTCCAAACGTGGTTATCGTACTTGAATTTCATATCGCTCTCCATAGCCTCCATCCATTTGGCATCATCTAGGCCTCTCATATACCAATGACGCATCGCCCTCAGTAATATGTAAATCATAAAACTAAGGTGTGTGATGCACTCTATCAGATCTCCAAACTAGAGGTGAGGTATGTCAGATTCCTCAGCTACACTTGGCTGAGGCTTAATAGGGTTTTCAACCTCCCGATTGAGTGCTAGTGCCAACATTAGGTCCTTTATCGGTTGATTCTTAAATCTCATCAAGATTAATTTGGCTCCCACTAGCCTCTTCGGATATCAGCTCCCTCTCTCAGAAGACTGCCCTTCGTGAAACAAATACTTTGTTCTCAGAAGGTTTGTAAAAAAAATACCCAAACGAAGTAGCAGGATAACTAACAAAGTAACATTGCTCCGATCTGGGTTCTAATTTGTCGAAGGCTTTACAAAGAACGTAAGCCTCACAACCCCTGACTTTTAAATATATTAATGAGGGCTTAATCCCATTCCAAATGTCAGAGGGTGTCTTACTTACCTTCAATACTTAATCTCCATTAAGTACACATGGGAATTGGCGCAACTCTATCCTTTGTCCATCTCTATGGACAATTTAACAATACCAGACGTCAGTCTTGAATCAGTATTTACTCCCAAAACTATGACCAACTGTGGATGTTTTGGAGAATAATTTAATTATTCATGAAGTCAATAAAACATGCAAAATTGGAACATAAGGATAAACTAATGAAATGAATTCCTTATGTGTATATTAAGTTCTCCATATAATAATCCTCAAATTAGATAGAGTTTTACAGTGCTTAAGTTCCCAATATAAATCAAACTATACTAAATACACTCAAACCAACACATTAGTAAATCTAATGCCTATGGACCTAGTGTGAGAATCATGCTTGGTTTATTATAATGGTTTAGTAAATGGATCAACAAGATTATTTTCGAAGACAAATCTACTGATTGTGATGTATCCACCTTCAATGAGCTCTCGAATATAATGGTATTTTCGAAGTATATTCCTTGCGCACTTGTGAGCTTTGGGTTTTTTTAGCCAAGGCGACTGCACCCTCATTATCACAGAAGATCTCAAAAGGACCATCAATGCTAGGAGCAACACTGAGATCCCTGATAAAGTTCTTCATCTACATGGCTTCATTTGTAGCTTCATTAACTGCAATATACTCAACTTCCATAGTCGAATCGACTACTGTTTCTTGCTTGGTACTCCTACAAGTTCTTGCCCCACTATTCAGTAAGAACATGAATCCTGAATGCGAACGAGAATTGTCTCTATCAGTTTGGAAGCTTGCATCACAGTAACCCTTCACAGTGAGTTCTTCCATACTCCCATAAATCAAGACACGTCTTTTGTTCTTCGAAGATACTTAAGAATGTTCTTGACTGCGGTCCAATGACTATCACCAGGATTAGCTTAATAGCTTCTCACCATGCTTAAAGCATAAAAGGCATCAGGCCTTGTACATTTCATGACATACATGATCGATCCGATTGCCGAAGCATACGAAATGCAACTCATTATTTCTAGTTCATCACTAGAACTAGGACACTGGATTTTACTCAATGTCAACCATGTTGCATAGGCATGAACGCTTTCTTAGATTCTTGCATATTTAATTTCTTCAATATTTTATGTATGTATGTACTCTGGCTTAGTCCAATGAGTTTCTTAGATTTATCCCTATTGATACTTATACCAAGTATGCATGATGCTTCTCCCAAGTCTTTCACATAGAAACAATTTCTAAGCCACATTTTATCACTATGCAACACCGAGATATCGTTTCCTATGAGTAGTATGTCATCAACATACAGTATAAGGAAGACAAAAAACTCTTACTATCTTTGACATATACACATGGATTATCTTTACTCCTCAAAAATCCAAACTCTTTGACTTTCTCATCGAAGCAGAGATTATAGTTGTGAGATGCTTGTTTAGGTCCATAAATCGACTTGTGAAGCTTACACACTCTATTAGCATATTTAGACTATACAAACCCTCTGGTTGTGCCATATACACATCATCTAAAAGTTTTCCGTTTAGGAAAGCAGTTTTTACATCCATTTGCCATATTTCCTAATCATAAAATGCTACGATGGCAAACAATATCCTAATAGATTTAATCATCGCCACTCGTGAAAAAGTTTCCTTATAATCAATCCCTTGGTATGAGTATAACCCTTTGCCACCAATCTTGCTTTGTATGTGTGTACTCTTCCATCCATGTATGTCTTATTCTTAAATGCCCATTTACACCAAATTGTTTTAAGGTCGGGCGTATGATCAACCAAATTCCAAACGTGGTTATCGTACTTGGATTTCATATTGCTCTCCATAGCCTCCATCCATTTGGCATCATCTAGGCCTCTCATATACCAATGACGCATCGCCCTCAGTAATATGTAAATCATAAAACTAAGGTGTGTGATGCACTCTATCAGATCTCCAAACTAGAGGTGAGGTATGTCAAATTCCTCAGCTACACTTGGCTGAGGCTTAATAGGGTTTTCAACCTCCCGATTGAGTGCTAGTGCCAACATTAGGTCCTTTATCGGTTGATTCTTAAATCTCATCAAGATTAATTTGGCTCCCACTAGCCTCTTCGGATATCAGCTCCCTCTCTCAGAAGACTGCCCTTCGTGAAACAAATACTTTGTTCTCAGAAGGTTTGTAAAAAAAATACCCAAACGAAGTAGCAGGATAACTAACAAAGTAACATTGCTCCGATCTGGGTTCTAATTTGTCGAAGGCTTTACAAAGAACGTAAGCCTCACAACCCCTGACTTTTAAATATATTAATGAGGGCTTAATCCCATTCCAAATGTCAGAGGGTGTCTTACTTACCTTCAATACTTAATCTCCATTAAGTACACATGGGAATTGGCGCAACTCTATCCTTTGTCCATCTCTATGGACAATTTAACAATACCAGACGTCAGTCTTGAATCAGTATTTACTCCCAAAACTATGACCAACTGTGGATGTTTTGGAGAATAATTTAATTATTCATGAAGTCAATAAAACATGCAAAATTGGAACATAAGGATAAACTAATGAAATGAATTCCTTATGTGTATATTAAGTTCTCCATATAATAATCCTCAAATTAGATAGAGTTTTACAGTGCTTAAGTTCCCAATATAAATCAAACTATACTAAATACACTCAAACCAACACATTAGTAAATCTAATGCCTATGGACCTAGTGTGAGAATCATGCTTGGTTTATTATAATGGTTTAGTAAATGGATCAACAAGATTATTTTCGAAGACAAATCTACTGATCGTGATGTATCCACCTTCAATGAGCTCTCGAATATAATGGTATTTTCGAAGTATATTCCTTGCGCACTTGTGAGCTTTGGGTTTTTTTAGCCAAGGCGACTGCACCCTCATTATCACAAAAGATCTCAAAAGGACCATCAATGCTAGGAGCAACACTGAGATCCCTGATAAAGTTCTTCATCTACATGGCTTCATTTGTAGCTTCATTAACTGCAATATACTCAACTTCCATAGTCGAATCGACTACTGTTTCTTGCTTGGTACTCCTACAAGTTCTTGCCCCACTATTCAGTAAGAACATGAATCCTGAATGCGAACGAGAATTGTCTCTATCAGTTTGGAAGCTTGCATCACAGTAACCCTTCACAGTGAGTTCTTCCATACTCCCATAAATCAAGACACGTCTTTTGTTCTTCGAAGATACTTAAGAATGTTCTTGACTGCGGTCCAATGACTATCACCAGGATTAGCTTAATAGCTTCTCGCCATGCTTAAAGCATAAAAGGCATCAGGCCTTGTACATTTCATGACATACATGATCGATCCGATTGCCGAAGCATACGAAATGCAACTCATTATTTCTAGTTCATCACTAGAACTAGGACACTGGATTTTACTCAATGTCAACCATGTTGCATAGGCATGAACGCTTTCTTAGATTCTTGCATATTTAATTTCTTCAATATTTTATGTATGTATGTACTCTGGCTTAGTCCAATGAGTTTCTTAGATTTATCCCTATTGATACTTATACCAAGTATGCATGATGCTTCTCCCAAGTCTTTCACATAGAAACAATTCCTAAGCCACATTTTATCACTATGCAACACCGAGATATCGTTTCCTATGAGTAGTATGTCATCAACATACAGTATAAGGAAGACAAAAAACTCTTACTATCTTTGACATATACACATGGATTATCTTTACTCCTCAAAAATCCAAACTCTTTGACTTTCTCATCGAAGCAGAGATTATAGTTGTGAGATGCTTGTTTAGGTCCATAAATCGACTTGTGAAGCTTACACACTCTATTAGCATATTTAGACTATACAAACCCTCTGGTTGTGCCATATACACATCATCTAAAAGTTTTCCGTTTAGGAAAGCAGTTTTTACATCCATTTGCCATATTTCCTAATCATAAAATGCTACGATGGCAAACAATATCCTAATAGATTTAATCATCGCCACTCGTGAAAAAGTTTCCTTATAATCAATCCCTTGGGTATGAGTATAACCCTTTGCCACCAATCTTGCTTTGTATGTGTGTACTCTTCCATCCATGTATGTCTTATTCTTAAATGCCCATTTACACCAAATTGTTTTAAGGTCGGCGTATGATCAACCAAATTCCAAACTTGGTTATCGTACTTGGATTTCATATCGCTCTCCATAGCCTCCATCCATTTGGCATCATCTAGGCCTCTCATATACCAATGACGCATCGCCCTCAGTAATATGTAAATCATAAAACTAAGGTGTGTGATGCACTCTATCAGATCTCCAAACTAGAGGTGAGGTATGTCAGATTCCTCATCTACATTTGGCTGAGGCTTAATAGGGTTTTCAACCTCCCGATTGAGTGCTAGTGCCAACATTAGATCCTTTATCGGTTGATTCTTAAATCTCATCAAGATTAATTTGGCTCCCACTAGCCTCTTCGGATATCAGCTCCCTCTCTCAGAAGACTGCCCTTCGTGAAACAAATACTTTGTTCTCAGAAGGTTTGTAAAACAAATACCCAAACGAAGTAGCAGGATAACCAACAAAGTAACATTGCTCCGATCTGGGTTCTAATTTGTCGAAGGCTTTACAAAGAACGTAAGCCTCACAACCCCTGACTTTTAAATATATTAATGAGGGCTTAATCCCATTCCAAATGTCAGAGGGTGTCTTACTTACCTTCTTAATTGGTACAAGGTTCAGGACTTTTGCAGCAGTCTCTAAGGCATAGCCCTAGAAACTTATTGGAAGCGAAACACGACTCGTCATGGACCGGACCATATCAAAATATTGTCCTGTTTTTACCCTCGGCAACACAATTATGTTGTGGTCTTCCAGGAGGAGTCAGCTGTGAAATAACAACACAGCTCCTCAGATGATCGCTGAATTCTTGACTAAGATACTCTCCACCTCTGTCGGATAGGAGAATCTTAATCTTTTTGCCCTGTTGATTCTCTACTTCATTCTGAAACATCTTGACCACTTCGAAGATTTTGGACTTATGTTTAATCAAATAACCATATCTATATCCACCGAAGTCATCAATAAATATGGCAAAGTATCTTGCCCCATGTCTAGTGGCTGATCTGAACGGTCCACATACATCAGTGTGTATGGGATCCAACATATCTTTGCCCATTTCACATTTTCGTATGACTGACCATTTTTTCATCTTGCCTAATAAACATGATTCATATACATAATTAGATTTGAGATCGAATGATTCCAAAATCCTATATGCTTGGAGTTCGGTGATGCGTTTACTGTTTATATGGCCAAGATGACAATGCCATACACATGATTTATCTAATACACTTATTGATGCATCTAAATCAACATTCAAGATTAAGTTATCGTCTCTTCTAATGCTTTTGGCAGTTTCATAAATTCAATTTGTAGGACAAACTTTAAAGTAAAGACTATTAATTTTAAAAACCTGAATATTTCCACTATCAAAACCAACGTCAAAACCGTCACGATACAAAGCACTAAAAGCAATAATGTTCTTTGCAGTTTCTGGCGAATAACAACAATCTAATAAACTAATAGAAAACTTAGTAGATAGCACGAGCTCGTAATCTCCATTCCTTTTGACAATAGGTGTATGTCTGTTGCCCATGATTAGGTCAAGCTCCCCGTACCTCAACTTCTTAGTTTTTCTTAGTCCATGTAAATTAGTGCAAATGTGAGTACCACATCCTGTGTTTAGGACCCAATAAATAGTAGCAGAAGTGTTATGGAGTTTTATATATATATATATATATATATATATATATATATATATATATATATATATATATATATATATATATATATATATATATATATATATATATATATATATATATATATATATATATATATATAGAATCAGGATCGGGTGAGGACTCTTTTAAAAGTGAGGACTTGCGAGGATACATTAAAAAAATTGAAAACAATATAAAAATATAAATAATAAAATGGATCATAGTACTATATCGGAGAAAAAAAAGATTCAAAAAAAAACTTTTCGATCATTATTTTTTTTATAATGAAATAATGATCCAAAATAAAAACAGAAAAATTGCATAATTACGTTTTGCAATAATGCAATTTTTTTTTTCAAATTCTTTTTGATAATGATATAGTACTATTCTCGATTTTATGATTTGTATTTTTTTATATTTTTTTTTCAATTTTTTTAAGGTGTCCTCGCGAGTCCTCACCGAAAAAAGAGTACTTACCGGAACCGGACACTATATATATATATATATATATATATATATATATATATATATATATATATATATATATACACACATGAGGTTCCATACGCTTTGGACTGGATCTTATTAATCTCCACCAGGTATTTAGGACAACTTCCTTTCCAATGTCCCTTTTTGCTGCAGTGGAAACAAATATCCTCATCAAGGTTTGGTGCAGGAATTATCACAAAAATAGCCTTTCCTTTGCCCTTGTCGTTGGGGATGGAGTTGCAAGTACCAGCTTGATCTTTCCCCTTTGCTTTGGGTCAATTGGCTCTTTTTTGCTGCCCATTCCCTGATCACCAGTACCAGAGTCGTGGAGCTAGTGTTCTTAGGCTTGGCCATATTTGTTTCAGCCATTTTTAACATGTCGTACAACTTCATTATGGTCTTTTCCAACCCATTCATATTGTAGTTTAGTATGAACTTCCCAGATGAACTGCTCAATGATTGGAGGATCATATCCGTAGCTAGCTCCTCAGTGATTAGAAATCCAAGTCGCTCCACTTTATTAATGTACCATTTCATTTTAAACACGTGTACACTGACAGCGGTTCCCTCCTACTGCTTACAATCTAGTAGGACAATCATAGTGTCGAATTGTTCCCATCTTGCCTGCTCTTGAAACATCTCCTTGAGCTGGTTGGCTATGTTGAATGCCCCAGTAGTCTCGAAGCTCTTTTGGAGCTTTGAGACCATGGTCGCCAATATGAGACAGGAAACCTCTTCCGCCTGATCCTTACCAAATATCCCTTACAGCTCTAGTTGCATCATCAGTAGGAGCCTTAGGAAGAGCCTCATCCAGAACCCACTATTTCTTATCGTACCTGAGGGCGATCCTCATAAAACGAATTCAGCCTAAGTAATTAGGTCCTCTTAGCTTGTCCTAAGAGAGGATTTGTAAAAGTGAAAAGTTTGCAACCGAATTCGAATATGTGTTTGGAGCCATTTATAGGAAAATTAGAGTTTTAGTTAGTTTGATTAGTCCTTAAGAAATTAATTACCCATAAAATCATTTTATTAATGATAGGATCCATATTTCACTTCCAGTAATGAAGAGATATGTCGTAATCACACCAAGAAGCCATTTAGTTAGGCAATACTCTTTTCTGATTTCAATCTCTATGGAATTCCTAGATCTTTCAGGATCCATTGACTCTAATTAATAACATTTTTAATCCCTTTATGCTCATCCTCTACCATACAATTTTAATGCACACTTTTATACATTTAAAATTATATTTTGAGCCTTAGTACACAATATTTTGTTTAATATACAGAAACAAACACATTGACATAAAGGATCTTGGTTTATAACCATATTGTATACAAAATGTTTGAATGACTTTCATGTTTGAATCATCCAAGCACCTAATATACAATGAATCAAAGTATGTGGTAATCAATCTAAATTAAACTATTTAATTTAAAAAAATTGTTTTGATCCATTTGAGCTTATGTTAATTATTATCCCCTTTAAATTTTTATATGAACTGTTCTGTTCAAGTGTAGCGACACCACGAATAACCGTTCGCGACGCTATGGATCTAGGTCTCATGACTTTCAGCAAAGACTGTCACGACACTAGAAGCTGACGGTCACGACACAAAGCAACCAATTGATTACGACCAAAATAGACAGATCCTAGCACGACGAACTAAGGATCATGACGTGATAAAACTTGATGATCGTAACCAACATATAAAATCATTGCGCGACGACCAGATGGTAGCGGCGCTATCGATGAACCATTTTACCAATTTCTGAAAAACGATTTTCAATAGAAATGAATATCAAAACGACTTTTAAAAGTGCAAAACGATGATCAAGTGGCTCTAATATCACTTTTAGAATATGATAACAGTACAATCGTAAACAGCGGAAGCAAAATAAACAATCTTATTCCATCACGGATCATAAGATCATGTGCCTTTTGCAACTATAAACTAAAAGAAGGATCAAATAATACATTAATACAAACATGAAGTATCTAGGATGAACAAGGTCTGTCACAGGAACCTTTTTGATGAAATCACAACCAAGATGAAGATTCAACATCTGTTGGAGTAGTATAACACTTTGCTTGAAGAACCAACAATGTTTCTACATGGTTTTTGAAGAAACCGACCAATATGGAGGCGTAGGGGGGAAGATTATGGAAGAATTTTTGGCTCTCTGATCATTAGAATTCGCCAACTATGATGGATATATATATATATATATATATATATATATATATATATATATATATATATATATATATATATATATATATATATATATATATATATATATATATATATATATATATATATATATATATATATATATATATATATATATCCTCAAAAGTAGGGCTTTTAAAATTCAAACTATTTGACATTCACACTTAAGTCATTTATCTAGTTGTCGTTTCTAATTAATATACATTGACTTTGATATATTAATAAACTCAGTCCCTCATGTTTGTTTTATATAATTTTTTAGTTAAATCATCACTTGTGTGTAACCCAAAAAGACCTTACTATTTATACTAATATAATCAACTTGTTATGACCATGGGCACAAAACCAACAATATTAACAAGGGTAAAATTATTAATTGTTGAGCTATTGAATTCTAACTTAATGCATGAAAAACAAAAAAGGGAAAGTTGTGATAGATAAAGGACATGGTTAGGAAGAGTAATAAAAAAGAATAATTTCAATCTATGTTAAAATAAAATTAATTGTAAAGCTTATGGAAATTTAACTAATTTTGAAAGAAGATGTGACCAAAGTAACTATGTCTAGAGTAGTATATAGCGGGCAATACCTCATAAAATAAGTTGATTATTGATTCTAACTTGTAGTTAATACTAAGAAGAAGACATAGCAAAAAGAATCTACTCATTTGGAGTTTATATACATTCGATATCAAGGTGTAAAATTGGCATTAAACTCATTCGATATGCTAACCAAGAAAATGAAAATTACATTCAAGGCCTAATATGAAAATGGTATGTTTAATTTGGATTAAGTTAGCAAGTTGTTCTTAATAATAAATGAGTGGAAAGATTTCCTCGAAGCCTGTGTGAAAATTGGTGATTTTAAGAAAAGTTCACAAAAGGCTAAGTGACATACTTTGGAGCCATGAAAATCTAACATTGTGATGTCCAAATTTTGATTAGAATATATCAGTAGATAGTCGTTGTTACAAGGAACACAGTTCAAAGAGAATCGGGTCAATCAGAGTTTGTATGATGGAGATAGGAAGGTTTAATGTTGCCTGCAAATACATTTTTAGTGTTGTCAAGGTTGACCAACATTGACTTTTTGTTGACTTCATTGACTAGGGAGTTGAGTGATATTTTCTAGCTTTGCTTGTAATTTTAACAATAAAGCTCTTGGAGAAGTGTGGGCTATCAAGGTCAATTTAGTGTAAACAAACACTTCTGAGAGAAGACTCAAATGCAAATTAAGGCAGAAAACCAAGTGCAAATTAAGGGGCTTTTTACATCTGAGTTCGAATTTGAAGGTATTAAGCCATTATCTTTCTTTTCATGGTAGAAATTTACAAGGTTTGGGATATTTGTAAGAACACGAATTTCAGTTATGATCTTGCATTAACGAATGAAATTGTGCTAATGGTAGTTTGAGTATGTTTAACTATAGAACAAGTTGAAATTACATGATAAAATCTGAAATTCTTGCTTAGTAGGGATGTTTGGGTGAAGAAAACCCTAATTCTTGAAAAGTTAAAACACGATGAAATTATATTTAATTAATCATAGTATATGTTAGGTTGAAATTTACTTGTTATTTGTTGAGATTAGTTGTTATTAAGCAAAGTACAAATATGTTATACGTAACATGGAATGTACAACATAGAAAACTTTTAACTACGTATTTAGAAATAATTTATGGAATTAGTACAAGAGCATTAGAATATGATTGTTGTGTTGTTCATTATTATGAAAGAATAACTAATGATGGGCTCATTGTATTGATAAAAGATTATTGTAATGAGTTATTAAATTCAAGTAATTCACATGGTGGGCGAGATTTCAAGTAATTCACATGGTGGGCGAGATTTCTTGAGACAAGAGTACTATTAGCATGAAATAATGGAATTGAAAAGTATGAAAGTATTATTGGACAACTATCAAATGAGAACAAACTCAATATTTAAGTGATCAAATGTGATCTTAATCTTTTTTAATTTTATATTATTTATAACTATTATTATTTTTAATAAATAAAATTACTATCATTTTTATAAATTTTAATTATTATAAAAATAGTTTTGGTCAAAATTTTATTAGTTTGACATTCCGATTTAGGTGTTACGATTAACATTCTATTTGAAATTTCTAACTATTTGAAACAATAGCCTTCAGACAATTGTTTCAAGTGTATTCAACATTCCGATTTAGGTTTTAAATTTAACATCATTTTTAGATCAAATATGTTTGATTAATAATTATAATATGGTAGCATTAAAAATATAATGTTTTACATCCAATTTAAACCAATAAATTAAGTATGTTAAGTTGAAATTTGAAGAATTAAGTTTAGAATATTTATTTTATTTTCATTTATCTCACATTAATTAACCAAATTGTAATCATTATTAGAAGAAATTTGAAAAGTATGAAAGTTTCAAATTAATGTATTACAAGTGTCTGTCATTCTTTTATAATAGATATATAGATTTTATCATCGTTCAAAAAGATAAAATAAAATAAAATAAAATAACATCTATTAAAATAAATAATAAATATGTATAGACATGTTTTAAATTTCTCAACCATAACGAGTCATTAAACCACAACAGGTAGAAAGTTCTTTACATTTTAAACGTGGTCAACATAATTAGGATCATATTAATCAAGTAACCCTCATAATTTGAGGGTAGTTTGTCTTTTGTTGGGTTGCATGGAAGATTGGAACTTTTTTTTTTATCTAAACGTATGTACTGTTTTGTACTTGTACTTCATGCTTACGTACTCGAAAGTCATAATGGTTGGTGGGACAACTTTTTTCTTTTATGTGCATTATTCGTTGTTTATAGACATGAAATGTAAAATTATTAAAAGTGGCGTATGATGCGATGATGATGTGGAACATGTGTCGCATCATTACTATTGTCTAAACCTGTAGAAAAATACAAGTTGATTGTCATTGTTGGTAAATGATCAAATAAAAATGGTGTCTATTTTGACCAAAATGGTAAAATTTATTGCTATTTAAAGCAATTTGCCGTTATGTATATTTTTGTTGAATGAAACATAAGTTTAAAATCTTTGTTTGGTGATTTACAGAGTATAACAAATACATTTTTTTGTGATATGCGAAATTTAAAATATAGTTTAGGAATATGTTAGGTAGAGTTAGATTTGCCGTTCTAAAAAAATCCTAAAATTTCTAAATGTTAATTAATGAAATGCAACAGAGAATATCTATTTGCACTTGTTATGAGTCGGAATAACTGTGACACATTATTTAATAGGTTACAAACTTGTATAAATAGGAAAAACGTTTTATTTAATCATATAATATGATATATTTAATAGGACAACAATAATACAAGATAGTATGGTTTAGTTATTATAAAAAGTTCAAATAAATAAAGTCATATAGCAGAGTTACATATCTAGTATTGTCTTGTTTATTTGGTTTCGACTGTGTATCCGAGGAAAGACGTGCAAACAAAAGAAGCTCTTGAGAATTTCTATAGCTGATGGTATTAAAGTATAAACAAAGATGCAGTACGATTTCTCAAAGCTTAAATGGTGAGTTCATTTATTTATCCCTTATTTTATGGATATAACAAAAATATTAGCCTATTGAAATTTAAAATGTTTCATTAGATAGAAATTAATTTTAATTTTAATTTTGGATAACATTTATTCTTAAAGGTCACCTTTTATCCGAATTATTAAGCAAAAAAACAAAAAATCAAGAAGTTTTGGCGGGGAAAAAGAATAAGAATAAATTTAATGGTGACGCAAGGCAAAATTCGACTTTAGAAAAAAAAATTTATATATATATATATATATATATATATATATATATATATATATATATATATATATATATATATATATATATATAT